>JACCGJ010016189.1:0-93368 GCA_013407085.1 Atriophallophorus winterbourni | reverse complement strand
ATATAATTTTCTAATTCAAATTTGAAGGTCAAGCAACAGATGTGACAAACAACAAGGTAGTTTTGGTAATGAAATTTACTAATGCTGCTTTATAAACCGCAGAATGTTTAAAATCGCAAATGGAAGTTAGAATGCCGTGAACTTGTCTTCACTAGCGATGGAATTTGTGTCCGTACATGCTACGTGAAACTTAAGGTATACATTAAACATGAGAAAGAAACCGCCAAGAATAATTCTTCAATCCAATTGAAAAAATATTCTCCTCGAAACGGCGATCAACAGAATTAGTCCAGACGTCAAAGTATAATAACAAATACCGTCGCAGCAGATCTGAGAAAAATACACGCCTGAAACATTGATCAGTTATTTAAAAGATTTAAACGATAATCCAACAATTGGCAGTCAGAATTCCAAGCATAAAGCATGGGTATCAAATGAGATGAGAAGAGCGACTCCGAGCCGCAGGGTAAACATTAGTTCCATCACCTGGTTGGTGGTGGTTTTATCGTTAAAAAATACAATTATCTGTGTACTTTTGGTTTTTAGTATTCTAAATGAGAAATGTCTTTCATACAGATCGTTCATTCAGCCTTTCGATTGATTGCTTCTGTAAACAGTGATATGATTAGCTATGTTCATTTTTCCAATTTCAATAATTTGCTCTTGTAATGATGATCACTAAAGATATCACTCAGATTTTTCAGTTCAGTTCAGTTTCGTTATGTGGGAGTTCAAGCCTTCTACTCCCACAATGCCAGTCCACCTTGTAGGAAATTGAAGGATGGGTAACCGCCATTGACCAATCCTGGATGAATTCAAATACCAGACGGATCGGGATGCATTCCTGGCTAGGGCTGAGTATATCGCCAAATCAACACTAGATAAACTTCGGATGAAGCCCGTCAACCCTCCTTCCCGGATTAGGCAACAGTCTTCTGTTTCTAATAGGAAAAAACTTAGTCGTGGGAACGTCTGTCATTCTTAAACCGGATGCAGCGCAAAACGCTATTTAGTCACAGACAATCATATTGAACAGCACTTTGCCACGAGTCTTGCTGTCCGGCCAAGATGACGCTGATTGACTTAGCGCAAATGACGATGGCACACAAGCAGGTGACTCCAGTAGTTGCTTCTCTACGATAGATGCGGTCTCAAGTGTGAGGCAACAGTCCATTACCTTGAGGCAAGAGGCTGCCGAAACTGATGCTTCAGCTCTACGTAGCACGCCAGAAAACTTGCAGCTCTCTTGGGTGCTTCGACCGAGGGCCAAATAGGATTAGATTCAGAAGCACGAATAACCAGTGCCCAAGTATTTTACGCCAATGTATGCAGCATAAGAACTAAGTGGGCTGAACTTTCTCACCGCGTGGTTCAGTTACACCTAAGGGTTATAGCTCTTTCTCAGACCTGGCTGTCTGTGATTGATGAGGTGCCGATAAAAAAGCGAACAGTATCTCGTCATAAGATGCGATAGACCGGGCGATAGAAGAGGCGGTGGCGTTGCACTTCTCTTGGAGGATGGTTTGCACAGCATGGGTACAGGTATATCAGTAGTCATTGGAAACGTCCAAGTTCTTACGAGTATCCTGACTTGCAATAAGTCATCTTTCGCAATCGCTTGTGTTTAGGTCACACAGTGCATCCCAACAGGAGATTACACAGTTTATTGAGACACTCGACGGTTTGCTTCACTCAACTTCCAGCGTACTTATTTCGGGTGATTTCAACCTCCCAGACATAGATTGGATTTCCCTAAAGGTGCAGTCACCCAGCAATCTGAAACTTTACTCGGATGGCTCCATAATCATACGATTAACCAGCATGTGAATGATCCTACACGGTTTCGTCATAAATGCACTGCATCCACTCTTGAATAAATAAATAAATAAATAAATGTTTTATTCTTCATTTGCTTGAATGCGGTACGTGATCCCAATTACATTTCCATATTCCCTTTTCATTTATACGTTACATACCGGAACTGATAACTTGTGATAATATCTTAAAGTTAAAATTAACGTTCCACGATATTCTATACAATATGCATCCTGAAACATCCATTTCTCGCCGTATTAAAATTCGTAAAACTCCTCACACACGAAATTGCACCTTAAGGTAGATAATCACGCTTCCTTTATCTTAACTAAATTGAAAAAAAATTAGAAGTCTGAATATAAGCTAAACGCAACGAATAGCACTTCTCAGACTTTATTTGATCTGTTAAACCTTATTATCTCTTATGAAGCCCAATTCCATTATTGATCATGATACCTTATACAAACATAATTTGTAGAAACTCTTTGGACTGAAATTACTCAAGAGAAACTGGTTCTAAGAATATCTTTTTTTAATCTATCTGCTAATTATCCTTGAAATGACTGAAAAAGAGTTTTCTCACTTCAAACGGTAATTCCGACCAGTGTGCTGCTTTGCCCGTTCACGCGAAAACAGCATGTAACCACGAACCCTAATACTTATAAAATCACCCACAGATGTTTTCGTTTCATATATATTAGAGAATAGAAATATTTCGAAATCCATTCCCAGATTAGTTGTATTGTCACAAACGTTGTGACCTCTGATTGGTTGATTATTTGATTGGCTAAAATTATTCTCAAAAACGTTCCTACATCTGATTGGTCGGTTATTTGATTGGCTAAAATTATTCATTCTGGGTCAAATAAAACTCCTCGCAAGTGATCAGGGATCACTTTGGTAATAATGAGCGCTAACGATATCACTGAGCTTTTTCAGCATACTATTGGTAACCGGTTGTTCGAAAGTCTCGAGGAATTGAACCACATACTGGCAGAATTCACTCGAGTTTCCGGAACCCACTATTCCAAACGATCTTCGAAAAGAAATTCAGCGGGCGAGCTGACATTCATGAAATATGAGTGTCAACGAAAAGGATCCGTACAGAGGCCTACACTTGGAATTCGTCGTCGAACTTCCACCGCAACCAATTGCGAAGCTTTTTTCAACATTGGTCGCCATGGCGTGCAATTTCGGATTACTACTAGTAACATGGTCCATAACCATGAATTAGTAGCCGGATCGTGGCACTCCCGAAACAGACGACTCACTCCTTCGGAACTGCATGCCATTCAGCCGTTGCTTGAAAGCGGAACCCCGTCATACAATATTCGGTATTATGTGAATGCTCGGTTCCAGAAGAATCTTAATGGCTGCGATGTTGTGAATATGCGTCGTCGAGTTCTGGCAGGACGAAACAATCCCGGTAATAGTTTTTGAAATGCAATTTAAATGAAATTTTAATTAGTGAATATACTTATAATAATCCATTTTTCATAGCCTATATTCGTCGCATGGAAGCTGAACTGAACGTCGATGGAAAGGCAAGGGTATTGCTGGACGAAACCGACAGGATGACGCATTTCGTGTTCTGTACAAAGGAGATGCTAAGTTTGTTTAATCGTTTTTCCGATTTTATTCTCATCGATGGTACCTTCCGTACCAATCGTGAGAAATATTTTCTTTATCAATTGATGATCGTAGATGGCTGCCGGAAGAGTCTTCCTGTAGCAATAGGTTTTCTGTGGCGGGAGACAGCAGAGGATATTCGGACGTTCCTACTTACCTTCGTTGAATTCGTCGGTGATAGGGACGCCGTTCGTACTATTATGTCCGATGGAGCCCCTGCGATAGCGAATGCAGTTGAAGACGTTTTTCCCAACGCTTCACATTTGCTTTGCCGAGTGCACATTATTCGGAATGTCACTCGTCGTAACCCCCAGAGGGAAGCTCTTAAATGGGTGTACGTAGCAATTAGTACCAGGAGTTTATGGCGATACGCCTTTGCGTTAATCAATGTGCAAAGAGCGGATCCCGTGTTCTTTTCATACTTCAAAGGGCAATACTGTGGCAGCTCCCGTAAGTGGGCAAATGCTCGCCGTCCTAAGGTATCTACTTACGGTATTGGGGACACGAACATGGTAGAGGCGATGCACAAATGTTTAAAAATGAATCGCCTTAGTGGTAGGATCGCTATATGGGAGGCCATTCGGATATCCCAAATCGGAGTTGGGTATCTTATCTGGCACCGACAACGCGAAATTTATTCGAATAGCATGAGGCGGGTTCGCGTCCCCAACCACTCGGAATTAGATTCCCTGTGCGATCTTCTTATGCCATACGCCGTAGACCTCATATCCGCAAACGTAACTGCTTCCACAGTTACTATAGTAGGCTCAACGGAAATTATGGTTCTTGTTAGGGACTCGCGGGTTTGGGAGGTGTGCTGCTTAAACTGGAAGTGCACATGTACATTTTTCGTTGATCAATGTTTGCCATGTAGGCACGTGCTTGCTGCGGCAATATTGAAAAACTTTGATGTGTCGTCACTCCCGCTTTCCAAGCGCTGGTTAAAGAGTACTAATGACGTAATGCGAGTAGAATTTTCTTCTGCAAACGTTCTTAGGCGAACTAATCGCGTGTTCTCATCGGGTCAATCTTACGCAGAAGAATTAATAAATCTTTTGCGCCGCAAATTAGAGCCACCATACGTCAATCTGTTCCTGCGTTGTTTCAATAACTTCTTAAATACGACTGGTCCTTGTCCAATGCCTCCGTACAATTTAACATTAGACCTTGACAATATGCCACTCGAGTCCCTACGTTATGACACTCTTCCAGTGGAAACATTATTGAATATAGAGCCCAGCGACGTCAACCGTCAGATATCGTCTCCGGTAGCCAGTTACGACGAAGAAGCAACGATTCCCGCTGTGGAAGGCAACGTTGTTCGGGTATTAGGCGTTCACGATGGCCGGATCAACGATCGTGGACGGGCAGCTTCTTCTCACAACTCAATGTAGTCAATCCGAAAATTAGTTTGGAAATGAGTTCTTATCTAAGGGAATTAGTTTTCTGCATGAAAAATGTCGCTCGGGTTCTATATAATCCAGACGGAAATAATTTAACCGGACCTGACGACGTGCTTCCAAAAATTGTAAAGGAAGTAGTTACCGTACTAGCAGAGCCTCTCTGTATTTTATACAACGAATCGCTTTGCAAGGACATCGTACCGGATGACTGGAAGTAAAACATCGACGTACCCATTTATAAAGGAGGTTGCGCAAACACAGTTGAAAATTTCCGACCGGTAAGCTTGACTAGTGTTTCATGCAAGCCTTGAAGAGACTTATCAGGGTTCAGTGGTGCAGCCACCTCGTTCACAATTTATCAAAAGGCACGGTACAACATGGCTTTCTAAATGAAATGGTCGTGTTTCTGGAATCATCACTGCGTTTCAGATAGAGGTTTCAAGCTATTGCATGAAGGCGAACGGGTAAAGTTTTTCTACTTAGACTTTAGTAAGGCTTTTAACTCGGTGTGCCACAAATGCCTGAACTGGAATCTTGCGGCCAAATGAGTATCTGGTAATCTTCACGACCGGATAACCAGTTTTCGTGATAGATCCTCGCATGACCGTGTAGGCGATACTACCACGGAATTGGCAAAAGCTACAAAATATCGTCCCACAAGATTCAGTAATAGACCCAATGCTCGTTGTGATCTTTATCGATGATTTGTTCTCTCAGTTATCATGTCCCTGCTACATGATTGCAGATGACGTCGAATTCGCTGGATCCAATTATCAGGGTGATATGTTGAGATATTGAATAGTCATTAAATGGTCACATGATTGGGATATTCCTGTGAAGTATAGTAAATATCCTCTGTTGTCAGCAACAAAATTACATTAACTGCAAACAGCGGTAGGATCGAATTTATATATATCCAAAGGGTTAATGATGTACAGTTGTAACAGCGGACTTCAAATGGGCAGTGCAATGTGTCTCAGCTGCACAATGAGCTGAAGTTGGAATCTTCAGGCCTAAATATGTTGTGACATGTAGAACGTCAGAAGTGTTTATTCCCTTACATACGGCGATTGTCGGGCCTAATTCAGAACAATGCTCGCATACCTGGAGCCCTTTCTTCAAAAAAGACATATTACTACTAGTGGTTTTCCAACGTGTAGCTACCAAATGCTTAAATGTATGCCTGAGAAATTCTACGAGGAATGTCTAATTTCTTTAAGTCTCCTCTCACTTCAGTGTCGGCAAATACGGGGTGATCTAATGGATACCTTCACAAAATGAATTTACTAGGGGAGGGAGGTTGTCCAAACCTAATGTCACAATCGATCAACTTTTCAACAAGAGGGCATACATTGATGCTCGCAAAAAATCACAATCGTCTGAATATTAGGCAACACTTATTCAGTGAAAGAGTGATAAGTTTCTGGAATAAGCTGTTTGAGTACCTATTCGCTTGATTATTCGTAGTTGCCTTTAAAAGGGATTCGGATGCCTCGCGGCATTAGCTCTTCATTAAACATACCCCGTCAATGCACAAAAATGTACAAAAATCCAATTATATAATATCTCGTTTTAACTGTCATGTCTTAAATGTACACAAGAAGTTTTCAAGAGAAAGATTTTCTGCGTTCTCAGTCGGAGTTATAAATAACTAGTTTAGACGCCTAATAATACGGTAAAAATAATGCTTTGGTTTCTTCTGTCTTTATTTCGAGGCCACATTTTCCAGTTAATTAACTAACGCTGTCCAGAAGCCTTTGCAGCCTTTCGGCATCTCCCAAAACATTATCCACTGAGATCCGTTTATACTTGAACCCTTTGATGACTGTTTCATAATTCAGTCAACGACATGCATGAAAAGTATTGGAATTAACGGATAGCCTTGCTTGACTCCTGTGTGCAATCAAAATTCGCAACACTCTTCTCTATAGACGTTGGCCCGAACACTCGTACAGTTGTAATACACTCAACTCATTTTGCCGATATTCAAGGGAACCCCATCCGATAGCATAATGCCCCATAAACAACCACGGTTACTGAGTAATAGCAAATCATGCTATCGTTTACTGTTAATATTGTGCATGATGCTCTAGAATCTTGCGTATGGGGAATATTTGGTCAACACATCCCATCTCGAGACGACAGCCATCTTGACTGACAGTAGATAGGTAACGTTAGAAGGAGAACCGATTTAGCAGTAATGTCACCAACAGGTTAGCAGCGATAATGACGAGCCTTATTTCGCGTTTGTTTGCGTACACAGATTTGTCTCCGACATTAGTTCATGGCGAAATAATCGTCATAACCAAATCTGACGGAAAAACATCCGTCTTCCAGATAGAACAAAACAGTCTGTGCAGTGAAGAAATTAATGTGATAGCACAGGCTTATAAGTTCAATGAAAATTTTATTCACACCTGGCGATCTACCGTTCTTCATTCGTCGCAAAACAATGGTACTCGATGGATAATTTCAGTTCACTGGTTAACCGCATTTGCGCCCTGGGGCAGGATTACTTTACTAGTATCATACAGGCAATTCACTAAATGGGCGAAATGCTCAACTATCTATCTTATTTTTGATGTCAAATATTAGCTGTCATGACGAATTTCTGAGGTTCGTGCTAAAACTACAGCTTTCCAGATGCTCTCTAAATTAGGCGAAACATTCTTCCAAAGTCCTTTGTGTTCGCTGCAGCTTCTATTTCAGATATGGTTCCCGCCTAGTATGGCTGACGATCCTTGCGTGCGATCGTGTAGCAGTTCTCCATAAAAGTCGGTAATCAATAGCACCATACGTTCGAGCATTCTTACTTGGGCAGAAAAATTAATGGGGTTCTTAGAGATCCCGGCTCGTTCGATGACGAGAGACGGTGCTTAGGATTTGTAGTGCCGTTACCTAAGTAGCGACCTTCATTATGGAGCACTGTTGTTCAATTGTGGCATCACTTCCATCAAACTGCTCGGCAATATTATTTGTGAGTTTCTTACGTTGGTCCTGGATTCCTAAGTTTGAGAGTTAACATGAATCGTAGAGGTTTTCATGTAGCAGTTAAGCAGACGGAGCATGAGTTTTGCCTGAACGAGAATGTGATATGTACCTGATGCTTTCCCTGTATTAGCCTCGCGATAGGCATTACAGTCCAGCACTGAGGAGATCCAGTGGGTGGAAATTATTATGAATAATCGATCTGATTCGCTGTTCTTCAATGATTCGAATACCATGTTACCAAGTGCATCCTAGTGTGCTGGAATTTTGTGTTGCAAAAATATAAGTGATTGTTGGCGGAAGGCACAACTAATCAGTCGCCGTTCTCGCATCGCTACCCTTGACCAAATCTGACAAAATCCGGTTTGTTGCAGCATCAGTTGGTACAGTAGGTGCATTTCAATCGACGGCCATAATTAATATGACGATTGATTGAAACTGGTTATAAAAATTGGGAGATAGCGTTGGGTTGTACACCGAAACGATAGTAATATTAATAGGATGCGATCTCAGCTGGACCAGCACAATTATGTATTTAAGCTTGTTTGCTGAAAGTACAGTTACGCTTTCAGAACAGCACGCTTTCAGTATTGAAATATATCGGTTTACATAAAACGTTTTTGCTCAATTAAAGTTATATGATCAGATGGGAAAATGTTAACTGTTTGCGATTTATAGAGAAAGAAAGTTAACAGACTCAATCTTATTAAGATTGTTATCAAACGCGCGTGCTCTGAACTGTTGCTAATTTGTTTCCAATTACTAAGATTCCAATTTGAGGAACAGTGGCAATTTCCAACTCTGAAACAAACATCTCAACTTGAATTGATCTAATGTAAATTGTATTTGACAAGAATCATCGCAATGAACTTGGCAAAAATATTCAAATAGCAGATAGTGTTTTCACCGGACGAATTTTGGCTGAGTTGCCAATCGTAAGTCTAGATTTTTTCGGTGGTATGCCACAGAAGAGCGTGTACCACTTCAAACAATATCTTCACGAATTCCTTCTAGTATGTTAGTAATCTGGAATTGATAAGCTTTCTTTGCTGAACAGGATAGTTTCAGTTAAGGTTCCTTTTGAACAATTTTGCTCATATAAGTACAGGTGAACCTCACAAGAAATTGACTGTTTAGGGTTTATCAAAATGTAAAAGGAATTAGCAACAAGTAAACAAGCTGGCTTTCGATGGAATCAGCTTTGAAGTCCTTCGCTCTATAGCTCCACTTTGTGAACCATAATAGCACTGTTTCCTGTGCCACTAAAGTTGAACTCAGTGTAAACCTTTAATAAAAACAGACAGTAAGAAAGCGATTGAGTTTCTCAATGCAAGGGATGTATGTAGAACTCAACTCTTACTCTTTAGAAACAACTTGAATTTTCGAATCTGAATCACTATATAATACATATTTAACCGCCGTGTTTGTTGGGAAACTGTTTATAACAAAGCTTTCAAATTTCAAATACGTTTACTATCATTTCTTTCTTCCAAATTTTACTGGAACGAAAATGAATGTTTCATACCTGATTAAAGAAAAACAGCGTGAAACCGTTTCTGGTATGTAAGTACAGGGGATTTGACTAGAACACTACATATATAATCGCAGTGATAAGTGAGTAATAAGCAGGCATACAGATGAGTGCACGCGATCGGGTGGTATATACCAGAATATTTCTAGGAATCGGGGTGATACCGACAGATTTCCAACAGTCAGGCATAATTGCTGTTTCCATGAAACGATTGAAAGCAGATGCGAAAATGGATGGTGCAACAAAATTCTATCAAATCCAACACGGTCATTCTGCTGATCCTGCCGAATTTCAACAAGTATATATTTCTCTTCACAGTATGAAGACTTGGCATAACTGGAAAATAGTCTGACTTTAAAAACAAAATTCGGGATTGATTAAATATAAAAAAATAAAACTTAATAAAAAATTCTCACTTGTATGCATTTCTATCACCGGTTTAGTGCTGTTGGCCCTTACCAGATAGATGGATTACGATCACGGTCCACGTGCTTCTGAATAAGTGTTCCTTGTGAAAAAATGCTCATTTGCATGCACCTCCAACACACACACCCCACGACCTGTTTCTTGTTGGTTGTATACATCAGGTAGGGACAGTAGGATCAGGATCCACATGCCCTTGAAACAGTGGAAGAATGGTAAACAAGTTGCGCTTGTATGCCACTATTTGATAAGGTTGGTACGACCAACCTGTTCAATCACATGAGCCCCCACTCATGTAGACTGGGTTTGAACTCATGGCCATGAATAAAAACTCATTTGCATGCATCTCCATCACACACACACACACATCCCACGACCGGTTTAGTGCTGTTTGCACTCATCAGATAGGGACAGTAGAATCAGGATCCGCACGTGCTTGAAACAGTGGAAGAATGGTAAACAATTTTTTGTATGGCACTATACGACCAAACTGTTCATATACATGAGCTCACACTCATGTAGCTAGTGAAACTTAATGCACTATTCAGCCGTCAACTATTTATGCGCCACAGTCAATCAGGCCAAGCGTATTTTTCGAGTATCTGTTAGAATTCGAGTCAGTTTAGTTTCTACTAAATCATGAATCTCTACGCTAAAAACATTTTTGATAAAAGTTACGATAAACAAAATCAACAGAGATGTGCGGTTTTTACGAAACAACTCATAATTTTACGAATTTGAAAGTAAAACAAGGTGATTCTCACTTTATTACCGTACCTAACTCGTATGCATCCTAAAAGTCTGGAAAACAGATGAGTGAAACTAACTATCAGAAACATCTTGAAAGAAACTGCATTTGATGTCCGAGGCTTTGAAATCGGTGAACGCAGAATGTTGCAATTCACGCTAAGTTTCGTAGACACGTTACTGATAATATAACCGCAAAATACGCAAGTTCCCTATGTCGGGTGTTCAACCTCCTACTTTCCTGCGAATTATTGTCGCACAACTGACTTTCAACCATTTCTCAGTTATCTGTAATTCTACGCACAACAACGAAATAATACATGAAATCATGTGGGAGTAAATTGCGAATTAGTTTATACTTGTAAGTAGTTTGGAGCAAATGCGACAAAATCATTCATGCACCAATATAAGGAATTTTTCTGTCGTGAATAATTTGGTTTTCACCTGGACGTTTGAAAATATGACTTAAAAACTAGTTAATCAAGGCTCACTGAACCTGGTCTTACTGTCTCCACCTGACGATGGCAAACAACCTGAAACCGGTAGTGGTGTGTAAGGGATGGGGACGTGAGCACCACAATACATTAGTTAATCTTTGTTTAAAAATGAACAACAAATTTACTAATTGTTTACACCGTGGAATTAGCGGATTTAAAAATTGAACAAATGCTTATCTATAAAAAAGAATATAAATCCGAATCAGTGTAAAAATACACTACGATTTCTATAGATAAACATCTCGAAATTTATCACTGTCTACTTTGCCAAACAGCTTATCGTAATATATCAATATAGAATTGTATCAATGACAATATCGTTTTAATATATTTTTTAATATTTTACATATAATCTTATGTTTTCAATTTAAATCCTGATAACATAATTACTGTAATTTACGCACAGGGATATTTTAAAATAAAATTCCAATTAAAATGCTTCATTAAATTCTGTGATATTTAACGCAAATGAACTCTAGCATTGATATTGAATGGAGGCTCGAAAATGTTTACGCCATCAACAAATCCGATATGCATAACGGAAGAAAATATCGTATCAGGATAAGTGTATTTCTTAAAAAATAAAAAATACAACTATAATAACATTTGTGTCAGACGCGGAATGGTATATGTTTGTGAACAATTTAATATGCGACTGACTTTGAACCAGAAATAATAATTCAAGACATCATCTTCCTATTATGAAATGCTCGAAAACCATAACATATACGCGACCAACAAACATTTATAACTGACCAGCTAGCAATTATCTCCTTAAACCTTTTTGCAAAGAATTCCGCGTCGGATTTGGATTTCTCAAACCTGAAGATCGTATGAAATCCAACCTCCGATAAGGATTATCATCCGTACTCCATGGTCACCAGTGGGCAACTAAAAACCTTCCGATTGCTAAAATGCTGATTTGGGTGCACTTCCATCACACAACCGACGAGCGTTTTGTTGCTGTTTGCACTCATCAGGTAGGGATAGTATGATCAGGATTCGCATGCGCTTGAAACAGTGGAAGAATGGTAAACAAATTGCGATTGTATGCCACTGTTAGATAAGGTTGGTACAACCAACCTGTCCAATCATATGAGCCGACAGGCATGTCGTCAGGATGTGAATCAATGACCATGAACCAAAGAGCTCAGTTGCATGCATTTCCATCAAACACACAACGCGAACGGTGTCGTGCTGTTTGCACTCATCAGGTAGGTACAGTATGATCATTATCCGCATGTGCTTGAAACAGTGGAAGAGTGGTAAACAAGTTTCACTTGTATGCCACTGTGTGATAAGGTTGGTACAACCAACCTTTTCAAAAACACGAAACCGCACTCATGTAGACAGCGTTTGAACTCATGACCATGAACCATACAGCTCATTTGCATGCATTTCCATCACACACAAAAAAACGACCGGTTTTGTGCTGTTTGCAATCATCATAAAATAAGCATTTTTGTTCAAGGGCATGGGTTCAAACACTGTCTTCATTTTTGTGTGCTCATGTGATTGAACAGGTTGGTTGTACCAAACTTATCCTATGCATAATTTGAAAGATTTTGAACTGGTGTATAAAAATAGCATATAATAGAAAAAAAGAAGAATGAAATAATCATTTGGTGATAATGTTAGTAAACATATTTTATCGCCGAAATTCTCACAATTGACTTTAAATATACATGTCGAACCTAAAAAATACATTCGTTGACCCTTTCTGGTTCGTAGGAATTGTTCAAGCTCAAAAACTGTAATTTTAAATTTACTGTTTTCAAGCGAATGTGTAGTGTTTCGATTTGATTAAATAGCATTAGAATGTTACAGGACGTATCGTTAAGCTAATACTGTAAAAATTTCAAAATTGGATTAAAACAATTGTAACTAATCATGATGCGATGTATGCACATACCTACGCTATATTGGCCTGTATATTTAGATGTTTAGATTTGAGTTAGTAGTGCACGTGTGAGTAATGCAGCGTCAAGAAATGACCAAATGTTTTTTTCTCTCCAAAAACGTTCAGTGAAATATACCTGAAACCGGACGTCAGCGGGTATAGACGGTTTATAGTAGCTGAAGGACAAATAAAATTTGATTTAAATTACTCATTTCGATTCCAAATGTAGTGGTTCATAAATTTTGTGCATACTTGTAGAAAATTAAGAATTGCTGAAAGCATGTGGGTTAGGTTTATGGCCTAAAGTTTGACCATGATAATTTTGTTGATTGATTCCTCGTCAAGCTCTCGCAATGCATGAACTTTTTGATTGTGCTGTGCTCAAATTCTCGCCATCACCCTACACGAGTGCGGAAGATGTGTGCAACATAACACATTAATTTTTCATTAAGTTTCAGTTGCGAGCTTCCCTCAATTCATATTTTGAATCGTGGAAATCTGGTTTAATTAATGAATTAAAAGGCAGTCTAAATCAAGTTGCGCTTGTATGCCACTGTTGGGTAAGGTTGGTACGACCAACCTGTTCAATCACATGAGCCCCCACTCATGTAGAATGGGTTTAAAACCCATGACCATAAATATAAAACACATTTGCATGCATTTCCTTCACACAGGTTGGTCGTACCAACCTTACCCAACAGTTGCATACAAGCGCAACTTCTTCGCCATTCTTCCACTGTTTCAAGCGCATGCGGATCCTGATCCTAGTGTCCCTACCTGATGAGTGCAAAGAGCACTAAACCGGTCGTGGGGTGTTTTGTGTGAAGGAGATGCATGCAAATGTGTTTTATAAGTCTAAATCATATTAACCACATTTTGGAGAAAGCTCCAAAATGCGACTTAAATTTGCTTTTTGCTATGCTTTGCAGAATTTTTTTCAATAAAATATTTTAATTAACTTTAAGCCTTGCGTGATCCATTCGGTCATTTGATGCATCAAAATAGAAAGGTAATTATATATTGGGGTTCTCACATCACCATCCCTTATACACCATTATCGGTTTCTGGTTTTTGGCCGTCATCATGTGGAGAGAGTAAGGTGAGACTTGAAACAGTGTTATAGTGTTAAACAGAGTTATACTTGAATGTTACTGTTAAATAGGGTGTTTAGATATATTCACGATGTTCATATACAGAATGACAATGTAATTCCTTGTTATGCAATCAAGGCGCTCATGAAAGACCATATATTGTGGTGCTCACATCCCCATCCATTACACCACAACCGGTTTCTGGCTGTGTCACGTGATCAGGTGCAGTGAGCCTTGAGGAAAAATATTTACTGTGTTATCATTATTATTTACTCAACACAGTTGTTCAGTACTTCAAAACTAACGAAAACCTGACGGTTTACTTGTTGTACGCACACGAAGTGATAGAGATGCTGAGAAATTTGATTTCGATGAACTAAATAAATTTATTTACACGGCAAAGAACAAATTAATGACCGAAAAAGTGAAGCTGACGTAAACAAGTTGCGCTTGTATGCGTTGTTGGGGAAGGTTAGTACGACCAACCCGTTCAAGCTAACGCAATTAGGCTGTCCATTTGGAATTGAAAACATTTATCAAAAATATAAATTTTGGATGGCCCAAAAAAATAAACTACTAATTTTCCGTTTTCAAATGCTTACTGGCCGAACGTTGTTGGTGTTGCAGGTCTTTTGGTGGAAATTTTTATTCCAAATATAAATCGATATGCGACACGAATTACATGACTTAAACATTGCCCGTTATGATTGATTCTTGTGTTTGTTTTTTCGAAATTTTGCCTCATATTGGAAAATGATAATTGATCTTTGTTCCATGTCAGTACCCATTTGATCCATATTCGATTTAAGAAAGTGCCTTTTTTGCTCATATCTCCCGAACTTACACTTCACTGCTGGTCCCCTGCATTATGGCTTCATCAAGAGAAAAGTTTATGTTCAGTTAGATATCAGTAGTAGCAATATCAGTAGTAGACAAAGTTTTACTTTGAAGACTAAACTTATACGCACGGTATCGCTTTGATTTGCAAAGATTCGGCGAAATAGAAATGCTGTTTGATCATGTCAAGATGTGAACAATGGACAGCAAAAGAAAAAAGTTTCCCACGAGAATTCGTAGGTTATTGATGTCACCACGGAGAAAAATGAACATCAACTGACAGCTGAATTTGGCAGTTGTCCTTGTTTACTCTCTAATGGATGCTTCAGCAGTCCTGGGTGATTTTTTCCTAGAATTGAACAGAAAATATTTCGATATTGACAGGCGAATTTCTAAAATTCCAATCGGTTGAGAACAATTGGAACAACATAATCAGATGACTACCTGTTTAACAGAGAATATGTTAATCGAATTGATTTAGCTAGTAAATTTATAAACGTGTTATGCTTTATTTGATAGTGAAGTTCATCGGACCGGATATTTTGAATTTTTAAATAAACAGTATTCCGTTTACTAAACGTATGCTGTACGCAAACATATACATATCCCAAATTATGTTCAAACAAATTTGTGATCTTGCTGGTGAGTGAATTTTTTTGGATTTGATTTTGACCCAAAGGAATGTTTTCACACGTTTGGAACAATGCGAATATTCAATAATCAAAACTTGATGATTGTCCAATTATACACAAAATGGTTGTATACGTTGACACAAACCTGTTCTTCCAAAGATTATAGCAGTTGCCTAAAAACATCGCAACAATGAAATCTCGTGTAACAATGTATTCCGAATATTACTTCGATTGTACTTTTTAAACACATATACGCCATTTCAAGTTTTATTGAACACATTGAAACCTGGTTTGAATCTTGTATGATTGAAAGCGAACTGTCGATCCCAAACATGATACTATTACGGAACGATCGCCCACGAAAAGGTGGTGGTGTGGCTTTGTACTTTCACGAACGTCTTCAGTGCATGAAGATTCACGATCCCAATCTCGAATCAGAAGACACCCTCTGGTGTAGCCTTACACAGGAGTCACAGGACGACTGCATCATTGGTATAATATATCGCCCTCCATCTTCGACGTATGCTCAAAACAACAGAGTATTAAAGGCTCTACAATATGCTTGAGAGATGCGAAGCTCCCAATTACTGGTCATGGGAGACTTAAACCTTTCTCATCTTTTTAACAGATCAGATCACCCTCTACACACACCTGATCATAAATTCCGTGAGCTGATCTACATGATTCCACTGCATAACCATGTGTCCGACTTTACTCACAGAAGAGGATCAGAGTTACCGTCCGTTTTGGATCTAATCCTTACATCCGAGACAACAGCAGTTGAAGGTGTTGACTACATTGCCCCTCTCGGTCAAAGTGATCATCCTGTGTTAGGTTTTGAAAATGTATGCAGCGCTAGACGATTATGTGAGCCCGCAAATCTATTCAGAAGGATCGAATACGTGAGTTTACGTGACGCGCTTGGGTTAGTAAATTGGCGAATGCTTAATTATCACAACACGAAAACACATTGCACCACACTTACAAAAAGTCTTCAGTCAAACATATATCAAAATTCGCGATTTGTTAATGAACGAAGGGTAAGCGACTTTCGCTTTAAACTTTGTAGTCGCACGAAAAAATGGATCGGGCAAAGGAACTCTGCTTGGTTTCAACACAGAAATACCAAGACTGATGCGTTATGGCAACAATTTTGCAGAATTCGCAACAAAGTGAGCACTCTCATCAAAGAAGACAAGCAAAATTACCATCGCTTTCTATCTTTGAAAATGGAAGGAAATCCTAAATTGCTTTATCGGATTGTCAATGCTCGATCGAGCGTGAAACCAGGGGTGTTTCCTGTTCTTACTGACGATGGATTAACAGTCTCAGCAAAGGAAACAGCTGATGCTCTCGCTCAATTTTATGCTAAAGTATTTAGTCCGTTAGCGATTCGATCGACTGAAGAATTACAGCCATCAACAGTGACGCAACAGCTGACTGAGATCATGATAAATCCAGTGATTATACAACGACATTTGTGTCGAATGAACCCTAGGAAATCCCCTGGAGCGGATGGAATCACTCCGACTATACTAAAATCCTGTGCCAGCAGCTGTGTGAACCTTTGTGTGAATTGTTTAAACATTCTCTAATTGAAGGAGTGGTGCCAACAGAGTGGAAGACAGGGGTAATTTCACCTATCTACAAAGGCGGTAGACGTTCAGATCCGGCAAACTACCGTCCTGTCACCCTACTTCCTGTGATATCCAAAGTTCTAGAGCGTATAGTTACAGAAAATATAGTTTATCACGTGGATTCACAAAATATGCTATCTGTAGCGCAGCATGGTTTTCGTAAATCTCGCTCGTGCTTGACAAACCTGTTGACGGTTTTAAATGACTGGACCCAAGCGGTTGACGATGGAGCTAGCATCCACGCTTGTTATCTGGATATGTCTAAAGCTTTTGACCGAGTTGATCACTTTCGATTAACACAAAAGCTGAAGCAGATGGGTATCAGCGGACAGCTATTCATATGGCTTGAATGTTACCTCAGTGGGCGCAAGGCGATCGTTCGAATCAACGGGGTACAATCACAGGCTATTGATGCTTCTAGTGGCGTCCAGCAAGGTTCAGTCCTCCGGCCAGTACTTTTCTTGGCTTATGTCAACGACCTACCAGAGACGCTCGCATGCAAGGTGATTCTTTTTTGCTGATGACATTGAACTTTGGACGCTGATAAAAACAACTGCGGACTGTGTACAGCTGCAACGTGATCTAGATGCTCTACATGAATGGTCGGTACGGAATAATTTGCCATTCAATTTCCAAAAATGCAAGGTGTTGCAAATTGGTAAGCCATTCCAATACCAATATCACTTTGGGCAGACTATTTTGAGCTGGACAGAATCGGAAAGGGATCTTGGAGTCTGGGTATGCGGCAGCCTGAAGAACAGCCTGCATTGTGAGGTTATCTACAAGCGTGCTTCCAAGCTTCTAGGTATGCTGCGACGGATTTTCAGAACCTTCTCGCCTGGAACGTTGCCCACCATCATGAAAGCCTATATATTTCCAACCATGGAGCATGCATCACAAGCTTGGACTCCGTGGTTAAAAAAAGATATACTATTGCTTGACAAAATATACCATCGCGCAACCAAACTCGTAACAGGTTTCCGGAATCTAACGTACGAGGAACGATTGCAAAAACTGAGGCTTCCCACTCCCCTTCAAAGAAGCCTTCGAAGCAATGTGATACTAACATACAAAATATTAAATACCCCACATCAACCCTTAAAACATTTATTCGAATACCGTGAGTCTCGACATACACGCAGCCACTCAGCGACACTGCAAATTCCCCACTCCCGTATCAGCTGTTGCCGATATTTTTATTGTGTACGTGTCTGTTTCCTTTGGAATTCCCTCCCCGAAACTCTTGTCATCTCTCCCAGCATCGAAACGTGTATTCGAAATTTGGATACTCATTTGTTGCATAACGATTTGACGACACCTGCGTATTGACTCATGGTAACTATACAACTTGACTATTTTTGACATTACATGTTTATTTTATACCTATTTCCCGAACGAATATTTACTATGATATGGTAATTGTGAAGCTATGTGCTTTTTGTGACCATAAATTCTTGAATCTTGAATCTTGAATCGAATTGATGAGCGGCAACGGAGCGTGCCAGCTATTTTGACTGGTTAGTCTGTATATACCATGTGCATCAATATTCTAGTTTCAAGATTTAAGAAGTTACGGTGACAAAAGCACCAACCTTTACAACAACTGTCCCATATTAAACAGTCAGTGTCGGTATTTCCATCCTCAGCAGGGTCGTTTATTTCAGTAGATTAGATTGAATATCTTGACAAGGCAAGTTTATCAGTGTCTGAAGGAATTAGTTAGGCCAATCTTATTCGGAAATCGATCCAAATTAAACGCAATGTCGCGGGATTCAAAGATTTATTGTTGATCCCTCTTTAATTGACGCCAAATTGCAATTTTTACCGTTCAAACAGGAAGGCAAGTGAGGTGTGTAATCAAACTAATCAGAACAAAGGGGTTAGAAATCGACTTAGACGGTGAAGAAAAATGTTTCCTGAATATGCAACAGCTCTCAATTTCTATTAATAAATAAAAATGCGGATAACGGAATCGCATTATTCGAATTTGAAAAGAAATGCTATTTATATCAAATAGATAATATAAAGTATTCGATTGCTTACCTGATATACCAAAGCAGATAATTTTACTCATGGTTTAGCGGATTCAAGCTGGACCATACATGAAGCATATAAAAATCCAATTCAAAATATTCTCGATTCCAAGGTGCTCAAATAATGATCGCACAAATATGAAATCAATCAATGACAATCAACTAAACTATTAATTTTATAACTGGAATGTTAATTCAATGTAGTGCTCAGATATCCCTCACCTACAACCCAGGATGCCATTTTGCTCTTTGTTATCATTGAACGGATTATATTCAGTTGGGATTCAAACTGTGAAAAAGTGCTAAACAAATTTAGCCTTCCACGTCATTTTTCAATATGGTTCATAAAAATAATCACTATTTTCAAATACAAAATCCGAAATCAGTTCCAGATCAAACGCAGAGCAAGTTTATACATTAATAATATATTGTGTTGTTCATGTAATCCTTAATTACACTCGACTGACAGCACTGGACTTCCCGCACAAGCTAAAGTAGAATACGTTTCGAAATAGCAGTAAAATAATATGCAATGTTTGATATTTAAGCCACGGGAAAAGGAATTCGTCAAGCGATAAATAATGTTCGAATGCACAATTTAAGTGCAAAGAATATAACATAAACAAAAATGGATGTTTGATTAAGCGTCATGAGATTGTCACCTAAAATATTTCTGTGATTCTACATTTAAAATCATGTTTCAAGGCAAGAACAATTTTCGTACAAACTGTAAATTCAACACTTGGTTTCTGATATTTCTATAATAAACTTTTGCATGAAAAAATTTCGTAAAAAGGCACTAACTAATGTTTTTGCACTAAAAGTGTATTTATTTAACAAAATAACTTTTCTTAATTTTTTCTCGGTAAGAATTTGTTTCACTTGGAACTATTTGCCTGAAGAAATCACACGATCAGAATCTGTTGAGGTTTTCGCTTCCAAACTCGCTGAGTTTATGACGAACCATGCGGTATGCGAGTGTCCCTATTGATTTTTGAGATATTTTATATATTTTTTATATGTTCCATCTACCTTGTCATCCTATGGTTATTGTTAAGCTTAATGCTTTTTCTACCATAAAATTTTCTGAGTTCTGAGATCTGAGTTGTTTTCATAATCGGAGATCAGCACTTCAGGTCAGATTTGACTCATGTATGAAAATTTCCCATATCACAGAAATATACATAACATTTGAGCAGACATTGGCTAACCATCCATTAAACTTCACTGCTATTCAAACTGTGACATATTTTTAGCAGATACTTAGCAATTCAAATAATAACCATATATATACAGAAAATGAGAAGAGATAAATGAATATGTCCGTTTTAACCTTTTTGATCAACTTGGAATTATTTTGTGATTCGTAAAGTATTTATTACAGAAAATATTCAACTGTTGTGAGTAACGATATTTTGTGTCAGTTTAAAATATGAAGTAATCCAGCCTCACAAATCTCTGTACAACATTTCAAAAAAACACGTGTATCCTAAACTATCCACTGTATCCATATTTTCTGAACTACATGCAATATTATTAATGAACCATAAGCTGATCGATGCCACTACTGGTGTGGCCCAAGCATGTCTATTTATTCGTTTGCTATTATTCACTTTTCACAAAAATGTCCCCGTAGCTGTCAGAATTGATTGGTATATTGAAGCGGTTGTGACATATCAGATTGGACATTGTACAGTTGAATTAACACACAAAGTAGCCCGGAGTTTGAATTATAGTATACTTTTGCAGAACGATGTATCGTATTGGCTGAAAACATTTATTGTATAAAATCCATTAGTCAACTTCGACATTACTATTATATGCGGCGCCGAATTATCGATTTTGAATCGGTACATTGCAGTTTCATTGTTTAGTTGATGTGTGTAGCATTGTTTCATGGCACTATAGATTTCAACTTTTGAGTCAAATCATATGAAATATAATCAGTACACTTGAATTGAATAAATGAAACAATAAATAGAGAAATATTTTATATGCCTATTCGGGTTGAAGTGATTATTTATTTCAATACAACTCGCATACTTTAGGAAACATGTCTACGAGAAAAGAATATATCTATTCCTTTGTTTTGTATATCAATTATCCGTTGACTTGTTTTAGCGCCGCTTGCGCTCATCAGATAAAAAAAAACATTACGATCAGGATCCACATGCCTTAAACAGTGGAGAAGTGGTAAACAATGTTTGAAATTGTGTGCCAACTGCACATTTAAATGTGGACATTATTAGCATTTTTGCTCGAATACAAGTAAGAATATTCAGTAAATTCTCCGAAAACTTCAAATTATATTTTGGTAGTTTTGTAGTTTTTCTTCCTATGTTTAACTTTAAATAATTATATCACTGATTGAACAAAAATGAATCGTTTCTAGAATTCAAATAATTATTGCGTAGAAATATAAATAATCTTTGTTCTCTGAAATCACAAGTAAAATCGAATATCACGGAGAAGTTGTTGAATTTTTTGTAGATTTTCCAGGTGTTGATGTAGTTTTACGTTACATATATATCCATGGCATCCAATTTTGCGACATACATTAATATTATGTATTCTTCTACGCACAAATAACATTAGAGCCACAACGATTCAACATCGTTCATCCAGTGATATAGTATTTCAAAAATAAATATTCGTAAAAAATCTTACAAAATACATTCAGTGGAAATTTACCAAGGTATTTTTTATAGGATTTGTTTAACAAATTAACTATGAGTTGAGCGTCAATCGATAGCTCTTGTCTGTGCCATTCATGTTTCTCTCTAACTTTGCGGAAATGTTTAACGATCACGCGGGGTGGCTTTGGTTTAATGAGAAATGAAGTGAGATGAATGCTTACCTCATGTGGAACGTATGGTTAAATGAAAAGGCGGACCAGTTAGGAGACATAAAATTACAACTTAATTTACACTCCAGTGTGTCAGGAATATCTATCGATGGACAGATTTTAATAACAATACAGACTATGATATATATCGCCAATGTAAACATAGAAAGACATTGTTCAATAGGGTTCGTAAAACGAATCACGAAATTCAAATAGAGATTCACAAAATGAATACTGGTTAAGGGTTTACGACAATTACAAAAATATCTAGTTTATTATTAACGTGCACACGTCATCGCTAAGCAACAAGATATTTTGAAAACTTAAAAATAAATTTTAATTTTTTACCAGCTTTGCACAAGCAAATAAGCCAATCCGAATCATTTGGAAAGTTCTAATATTTGAACTCTTCTTGCAGGTTGAATTCTCGATTTAATTTGAAATTTTCTATCGAAATTCCCCAAATCAACTGATGAAAATCATTTGGCAGAAATATTGAAAAATTTCGTTTACATTGTGCTTTTACGTGAGTTTTTGAAGGCTACCCTATTAACAGATTTGATTAGCAACATTCCAGACCAAATCGTAGCCTCTATTGAACCGATGACCTATATTACGAGGGCTATTCAGAAAGCGCTAGTCTCACTCTTCGGGAGCGTGGTACGAACACGTGGACAGTTGAGTAGACAGATATGCTATAAATTGTAGCAAACGTAATAATCGCCGATTCGATGCACACCAAGTGTATGACAATGGATTTTATGGCAATTAATCCCTCACACATGTTTCTGCCGGTCCATCTTCCGGATTGTTACAAGCGTACATGAGTTTAGTTTGATTAATGTATCAACGATTTGCTTTCTTGTGGATGACCTATGTGGAGTACTTTGTATTTTTATTTGGTAAGTTACAGGAACACGTGGTAATTTAATTTTTCTGAATTAGTGCTTCCACATGACGTATAATGCATGGTTCCTAGATCCTCCAAAGCGTATCAGAGGTGACTGATTTTTTAATTAGCTCATCTCCAACAAGATTGTATTTGTGTAAAAATAAGTTAGTTGGACCGTAGTAAATTATAATGAAATTTCAATAATTCATTAGTAATAAACTAATAGCATACCACCAAAATTATAATTAGTCGGTAGACATCGATATACCCATGCGTATAAAATGCAATAAAATAAGATCTAACGTCTTTCCTATTTAATTTTTCACCGTTTGGACTATCGATTCTAAAATTTATGTGTAAATTTCACATAGGAACGATTCAAATAAAAATGTCGTACCATCTATCAAATCACCAGAATTTGTTGGATTCAAAAATTCTATCACAGCCGTGGACTTGAAACTGATAATAAAATAAGTGAATATTATGATCTTGAAATAAATAAGTGTACATATGCTATCTCAGCTTACAGAACTGCTTACAAAATAAAATTTCTACAGCGCTCAAGTTTACAACATTTCTGGTTTTTATTTGTAAATGTTTCGAAATAATTTACAATTTAATTTGACATGGGATACTAAAACTACGAAGATGTTTGCTGAGATATAGCAGTTGCCAAACTACAGCATAATACTAATGGTATTCAAATAAATGCTGATATTATTCCACTGAGAATATGATCCTAGTTCAAAAACCAGTTTGTTTCTTAACATTCAAGGAGCAATAGATCTACTTCATCTGCGTTGCAGCCGAGTGTGAGACATATGCGGGAAAATTACATAAAAAAGATGACCGAAATAAAAATCAAACGAAATTTTCTTAGAAACTTGGAACAGGTTAATTAAATTCAAGTTTTTGCGAAATGTATCGCTGTCCACAAGAGTCTAACCGCTCTCGAGCTTAGTTCTTGAGCGCAAAATCAGCCCTGTAATCCAACGCATAAATTCACAGAATATTAAATGTGGATGAACTCCGCTGGCATTCGTTCTCGCAATCACACAATTCACTACGAGGCATAAGCTTGAAAATTCAACCATGTTAATACAGGCAAGATCATCAGCACAAGAAAAGACGAATAAGAATGGTTGGGACAAGTGCGAATATCTTTTAATAACCATTTACCAATTTATGCAAAGGAGAATCAAAGATTAGAAAAATGATTTTCAAAACAATTGTTGCATAGACTTTGTGAAACTAGCATGTTAGTTATGTAACGCATACCCTAAAATTCCTAAAATCTTCAAAATTGGATATACAATATGAAGAATTGTAGGAATCATTTGAAATTGTTTGACTTGGACAGCTGCACATAAAGGCTAAAACCCGAGCGTTGCAAAATATGAGATAATCAAAATTATCTACATGTTCGTTTTCATTAATACTACTGTTATTGTGTGTTGTGTGTAATGTGATAGCGTGCAAATATCGGTGTTTTTTAAGCATATATGTTTCATCCCCTGCGAAGTGGATGGATTGTGCTTTCATATATATGAAATTACTCGGTTGTAGTAACGGTAACCAAAACTGGCTTCAAAGCTGAAACAAGGAATGGAAAAATTAATGCTTAACTAACGGGGTTGTGAAACTAATTTGACTGAATTTACGATGAGCAATTTACGATCTTTTTAACTTTTCTTGCCATGATTTTACGCAATAATTGACTTTTATTCTATAGACAATCAGCTGTTTATTTTCCTAAGTCAACTTTAGTAGCTAGTAAACATTTTCTATTGACTGTGCTAGATTTCCCAATCACTTTATTAATTAGTTAATTAGTTAATTAGTTAGTTAATTAATTTTTAGGTATATGTTATCCTAATCCCGGTTTTTTTTGCAGCCATCCCTAAATTAGTTGCGTGCTCTGTAGTTGATGTGCTCAAATGTGTATATAATCACGGTCAAACGTGTAATTTTCTATCATATTCCACATATTTATGATTGCAATGTTATCAAGTCTAACCTTCGTATTGCACTGTATCATCCTATATTTGTCTTACGAAAGCGTTGTCGAGATAGTACAAGTTAAACTTAGTTAATATATTCTGCTCACCAATCGAATTCTTATCGTTATAGCTAATCAGGTAAATGTATTGGTTTGTAGCTGTCATTCTTGAAATATTTTAAAATGGTGCAACGTATTCATTAAATGGATTTCGTCTTACAAAACATATTGAAGTTTGGTAAGCTAATATGTGTGTGATTAGTAAAGATGTAACTATTCACCACACATATCATGGACAACTAAACAGTATCTATGGTTTCAATGAATTTCGGTAATTAAAAATCACCTACCAGAATTTTACTATTTTGATAATCAATTTTTGATTATGCCGAAAAGCAGTCGATCATTGTACATGTTCAATACTTATTTGTCATCATTTACTTTAATCAAAATATTTTTTATTATTGAGAAAAATCTCCTCACAGATGAACGCGAACGAATATTTGTGAGATTCAGATTAGGCGATTTGTAAAATCGGCAGTATTTCCATTGTATTATCCTAGCAAGCTATAATAGAGCTGCTGTATCAATAGCCCTTGTGTATTGCAGATTTACGTCTGTTATTGAGCTTTAAATCCGAAAAATATAATTCTTATATACTTATCTTATCCACAATTCACTACAGCGAATTTTGCAGCATCTTTCAGCACTGGTAATAGGTTGGAGAATTTATCTGTACATTTTCGGTTGAAATTCAGCACCTCTACTAATGTTGAATGTGTTAATCTTATCTACATTAAAGCGTTATTTTACGGTAACTTGGGTGTGGGAAATTCTAGACAGATTAAGAGAAAATGTCTGGAATAAGTTACAATTATCTGTTAGTTAGAAATTTCGAAATTTTTCTGGAAAATGTAATTGAAAATACATGTATGAAAGGATTTTATTGGAAAACTAGGAAAATTAAATGTTCCCATGATTTTACGACTTGATCATTTAGGTTAAGCTCACCTGGATACATAAAACCGAGCATCTGGAATTCGATTATTCGCTTAATGTTAATTTTTGAAAAAAATTATTAATGGTAGTCGAAAATTTATAATCTAGCCTAATCTATTAGAAAATTCCGTATTTGACCCTCAACAAGTATGAGCACAAATAACCCAAGACGATTGACCGACTCCGGTGAAATATTCGTTGATAAAGTGATTTAAACATCTGTTTTCCGATTACCTAGGTCATTGTTTAATGAATTACGCCATTATGTGAGATCGATATGCTCAATTATGTGTGTGACAGCTCACAATTTTGTCAAGAAAATTTTCGAGACGATAGGGTATTTCAGCAAAGAAAGATGTCTCTGTAACCGATCATGTGTGAAAAAATTGCAATTTATCTCTCATCAAAATGTGTAAAATGTGATTAGACGTAAAATAAGAATTGAATAGCTGTTGTTAAGTTTCACGTGGTAACGCAATTATACCATGTGCTCAAAGATCGTTTGATGTTAGGAATGATTTTAATGAGTATACCCTCTCTTTTTATTCTCAACAAACTAATAAATTTCATATTCGATACAGTGTGCATATAACGCAAATAGAAACATTATTTCATGTTGAGCATTTTGACTCGTTTTAAAGGGAAAATAGTCGAATCATCAATCTCACATAATTATTCAAACCTGAAAATAGCACAAAACGTCACAGAACTATGCGCTCAATTTTACTACCCTAACTTCCAGGTATCAAAGGAAATTTATCTACTCATGTGGTATATCATGTAATGTATTTCTGTCTGTAGTAATTTATTTAGTAAGCACTATGAATGTTTCTTTTCCTTCGGTAAGTTTTCTGTGGAGTGAAGCAACTTTTATTTCACCGAACGTATAATGAATAATAAAAGTAATATAAGTGAACATCTAAAACTTAGGTATCACAATAATTTCAGAATCATGACTCAAATCGTCGCTTTATTAGCTGCATCTAAACACCAAAACTGAAACTCCATTTCCGATGTTAAACCACTATTAAAGCTAACGAATACATCGTTACCTACCGAAATTTGTTAAAACATTACTTTGAAAATTTGATCAATATATCATGTATTGATATTAGGCATACCTGTTCATTCTGTCCTAACAAAAACCACCATTGTTTATCATGAGTTTTGATACAATTTTGTGCATGTGAAAGTGAATGTGTGATCTTGGTTGACAGAACAAACTCGATGAAGCTGCAGTAAGCTGAATTGATGTTACTATAAAGCATTCTGCTAAATTTCCTCTATGGATGATAATTGATTTATGTTCATCTCAGCGCGTTTGATTTTATCATCATCTACTCAAATTCACAAATTTAAAGCTAGCTATCGTACACTCGACAAAATGATTACATAAAATAATTAATCTTCTCATTGCTTATTTTAAATCCCCTAAAATGTAACGGGGTTGTCATTTTTAAAATTTTTCTCGAAATTTTTAGGCTGCTCATTGAGGAATTCCTCATGATTCATTTAATGGTTCAGTCATTAAAATGTAATAGTTTTTAATAGATTGACGTTACAGTGCCACAAAGCGACAACAGGACTGATAACGTGACTTCGGTTATTGAAAGTTTGTTGTGTTTCGTCCTTACTCGGGTTAACCTGATGTGCTTATTGCTTCATAGTTCCTTACCTTCTATACGCATCCCACACTACTTAGCAATGGGTCTTCTGATAATGGATGTTTGATAATAAAAAGAGTCATTAAGGTTATCACAAGATTGAGTTGAGTTTCTGCGGATTTAATTCGAAACAAGTTCATTGATCAACGCTTCTGTGAATGCTTCGCATTGTCACAATTATTTTATTCGATGATGCAAATTCACTGGACAAGGTCTTTATCTCCGTAGATCATCCTTCTTCAAGCTAAGCCAATATTCCATCTCAATTTAAAGACCACAGTAACTCGTGAATTCTTTTGCTACCTACCTAACACATGATCAGGATGACTAATCGAAAACTGTTTTAAATATGATTGACGCATTTAAGATTTCTACCTCATTTCTTAATAAACTTGTGCGGTTAAATTACGTTGATACCTGAAAATGTTCGCACTTGAATACAACTATTTACTGCTTTCCTCTTAATCTCTTCAAGTTTACCAAGGTTCAACGACGATAAACTTATTATATTACAATTTTTTCGATAACAATTTCAACCTTACAGATATTTTTATCCCAATTTCACGATTGATTTTTCTCATACTCAGATCCTATTCATTCAATTGTGATTGGGGACAATTATTTTCAAAATAATGCCCTTGGCAAGAACCCGGTTCCACTGAAACAAAATATTATGACACCGCAGATCTTGAACGTCCATCTACCGAATATGTCGAGTACAAAGCTATCAGCACCGCGTTTTCGGACATCCGTGATCACGGGCAAATCCCTGCAGCCACAATGCCATGCTGATTGGTTCGGTAATCAAGATTTGCCTTGCATTCTCAACCCAAACACGGCAAAAGTTTTCTTTTCCGATGCGAATGCTGAGGAATTTTTGAGGACCAAATACAAGCAAAGGCATACAAATGACTTCAAGAGTAATCCCATTGTGGAACTAAATTACAGCTCAGGAAGCTTTGCGTATCTACCGTGTCGGACAATCGGAGCCTTCCGAAAAGAGGTAAGAGTGTAAACAGTTATTTTATGAGTAATTGGTAATATGCCATTTCTATGGATATATTATAGCATATTAATCACTACACACTTACTGCTGACCAAGGCTGGTAGAAATAAATTCAAAATGCTGGATGGAGCCGATATCTCCACTATCTGGCTCCGTTTCTGCAGCGGAAAAAATTAACATACATGGCTCGTAGTGTGAACATGATTTGCTCAAACTGTCTAATTGTTCATCAACTGTTGTTCATATATTCACAAAGCTATGGGCATAATTGATCTCGATCTTATATATCTTAATAAGCTCCGCAACTACCATAGCCAGTGGATCCCTCAACTAACTTAAGCCTTTTCGCAACGGGAGTTTAGTCTAATAATGCGAAATAGTACCGTTAACTGTTCTGACCAGTTCATTACAAGCTTTCATTTCATGAATATATTTCCACGATCTGTCTCAAAAATTCAAATATCTCGCTCACTTACTCGATTCCATATCAAATATCAATCAGATTAAAATCATCAAAATCCGATAAAAATTGGAGATATTAGTTTGCACAGCCTATGTCAAAGGCACAATTGAAGCAATATGTAGAATACTGAAACAGTTGTCAATACGTGTAATATATAAGGAAGAAATAAGTGTCGACTTGGCCCTAGAGCACCTCAAGCATAACACTTCTTCATTACTGTGAACTGCGTCTAGAGAATCAAGTGTAGGAATTGCTCTGTTGTTTACATAAGGGCAGACATACAGGGAACTTCCTGTCACAATCAAAGAACACCGAAAGCGTGTCAAAATGTAACCCGTATTTGCGAGGGATTATCAAGCCGCTCTCCGTGCTTTAACCTTAGTTGGGTACCCAATAAATATAGGTTACAGCCCGCTTTAGACAATGGAGAAGAGCTAAGACACAGAATCAACGTGATATAGCGACTGCCCACATGCGGTGGCGGTCGAACTACGATGGAAGTTTTGACTTAAGTTGAGTAAGGTGGATTAGAGGAAAGATATTCACAATCTGTCTTCACTGATTATAGCGTACTTTAGCCGATATTCCTACAATTGATATTTATTTATATTTTGGTGCTCACCCCCCCACATATACACACCACTAACGGTTTCTGGCTGTTTGCCCTCATCAGGTGGAGACAGTAGGATTAGGTTCAGTGAGCCTTTATATTTATTTGGACTTGCAAGATAACCTTTTTAAATTTTGTGTAAGATAGGCACATTTACACCTGCGCGCCACAGTGGGAACCGTCTTTCACTTAAAGTTGTCTTACTAACACTAAAGGTTGAATAAATAAATGGATTGGATCTATAAATTTCTCAGTTTGTGCGCGTCAAGCGAATTTTGCGGTTCCAATATTTTGTGAATGAGTGCCAGTAGAGTATCATTGATGGGTTTTAGGCATTTTGGTAAGAGTAAATCAATCCCCTCCCTAATGGCATCATTTTAAAATCATTGTGCTTGAAACGACAACAAAACGGAACATGACATTGTGACATGATAAAATTTAGAGCCGATTAATAAACGAGTGGTTGGTATTATCCAAAAATCCTTACTGCCCCAACAACGAAACCGATTAATGATCCATATAAGATGTTAGCAAGCAAACTATAGAGTCTGCATCGCTGAACCGTATAAGCGTTTTTTATCGCAGAATAACTCAAATTAGAGAATACTTCTGCTTCGTTTATGAGATCATTGGAGCGTTTTGACCTTGTTGAACGGTGGTCCAATCGCTATTCTGTTTGGAACGTGTTCAAATCGAAAATGGTCGATTTTATCTACAGGAAACATTTTGCAATCCGGACCGGTGATCATATCGATAAATGCGGATAGAGTGTAATTTGTCATGCGAAGGACGAGATTGGTACGAACTTGTTCAGATTTATGTGTGAAACGATTGCAATCAATCTAGACGGTTTTCAAACAAAGTGGAAATTATTAGATTCAAAAAATTGATGTAATATTTGCACGTTTTTTAGCTCTTCGAAATTCATTATTAACAACATATAAGTTTTATTTTATATAGGCTATAATATTTAATTAAACAACATTTTAAACGAGAAAACATACAGTTGCAACATACATCAGCTTAAACCGCCTAGTAAAACTCGGTTTCTCAGCCATCTTCGTGTAATTTGGAGGTTCATTTAAATCATTAAACAAAATATATCTCGAGGCATTTAAGTAGAGATTCAAGGTTTAAATTTTCTGGTTAAAAAAGCATTCAACTTTCTAACAACCAAAGTTAGATACAAATATAAATATACGTATAAATATTGAATCAATCCTTCTGACTCTCTTCGGCAGTGTGAAATATCCAACATGCGACCGTTACCGCTAGCAGTTCGGATTAAGTTGACTACAATGTACGAAACATTATTTAAATAATGCGAGAATGAGGTTGCCTAGCATTTTCGTTTGCAAAAGAGTCTTCTGACCAATTTGTCTGAGTCGTCCATCCTATGGTTTATTTTGGAAACATTCAACTACCTAAGTCGCATGATGATACAGTAGAACAAGAAAGAAAATATCTTTGAGGAAATAGGATGTTGACCCTAGGGCAGCGTAGTCTAAAACCGGGTGTATATACTTGTTCCTCATGAAACTTGCCTGTCTGGTTTATACGTGGCTACTGATGCTATCAAAGCTCATGAATATATATGATAATGAAGTGTATGGTCTCTTTAAATATGCACCTAAGATTGTTTATTAATTGTTGAAGGTGCAAATAAGTTAGTATCAACGACTTGCAAACGCCATACTCAGTTCAAAGAAAACCGCGTGGAAATGTGCTTACTCTGTTTGTCTACCAAACCAATCTACTGATAAAATAAATGCGACCACCTAGCATCCAGTCCCGTGGGTCAAATAATCTCACCTGAGATATGCGACAGTGTTATTATGAGCCAAAAGCTTGATGAAGAATGAATGATTGTTTAAAGATCTAGCTCATCAAGTTCGGAAAACATTGAAACGAAAATATTTTATTGTATGGTAAGGGAACCAGTTGACATCATCTGTCATAGATAGGTATCGCAGAACAGTTATTCAAACATTGCGTGATATCAGAGTTGAACATCATCGATCAGAATTTTTCTCTTGGAAGACTCAGAAATTTATTACCTTCGAATCGCGCGTTTGCGCATATGGCTAAAATCTGCATGATAGTCAATGAAAATTGCAATATTACAATAACTTCGACTCAATATGTATATGCATATGCAAGTATTCACACTAGTCACAAATTTCAAATTCTAAACAAACCGCTATTCCGATATAAATTTCGAAATTATTTGAAACTAAGGCGGTAAAATCGATCATGTACTCGAAAGTTAGCTGAAAAATAGCTATTTCTAACAAACCACTGCGTCTCGCGATTAATGGAAGGAATTAGTTTTTTGTTTGCTACTAAATTTTAGAGTTTATAGATTCAAATTTAAATTAAATTCAAAGAATTATTTTTCTATATTTTCGAGGGCGATTTACCAACAACTGCCCATATATTTCATTTCAATTTTCACTTGTTTAAACAGTTAATTTGAGAAGGTTAACAGAAAAAACGAACTGCATTGAAACCATCAAGCTTATTGATAGTTCGTAGACGTCAAGCAACACATTCACTTTTGTATAATCAATTTAAATTTGGAAACAGATTGACGGATCGTTACATTCACTATAAACACAGCTGTCATTTCTCACTAGAATATTTTGTTGCAAAGTTCAGTCATCGCTTTTAACCTGTGTGAATGAATGATTGTTTAGTCAAATATCCCAGTGATTTATTCAATATGTGATAAAAGTCGCACCCTTTGAATTCTGTCTAAAGCTTGAAAAACTCCCAGTTCTATAAAGAAGAAGAAGATCATACAATTGCAGAATTATCTAAATGTTATCCGCACAGTATTTATCTAATGTTGTACATAATCTTTATACCACATACAAAATACTATAGGTCTCAAAATATTGTAAGTGCTGGAAATGTGGGCAACACAACGAACTAGCAACAACTACTTTATTAATAATCCACACAGTAAATAGAATTAAATTAGAATTAAATATCTGCTCGTTGCGGAATTTCTCTTATTAACCATCCCAATCATTTATTGTTTGTATCTATTTTATCGTAGACAATAATATGGGAACGTGAGGACCTTCCAATTTTCGTTGCACACGACAAATTCTTACACGATCCGAGATACCGTCTAATAACCAACGCCTCCTTCAAATTAGAACCCGAAAAATCGGACACCACTTGGCCGCAATCATTCAACCAGATTTCGGTTTTTACGAGAAATATTTCGGACAACGAAAGCACACTGGCTAGCTTGCAATTGTGGGATTTGGTCATTGATTTTTTAACGCCGTCAGATTCATCCGTCTACACTTGTCGCCTAGTTGGAATAAAATTGCAAGCGATCAAATTTCGGATTCATGTTTCAGGTTGGTCAACAATGCCCTCTTCACTATTCGTTCCCATGCTCAGATGCTGTTTGGTAGAGTTCGCACATGTAACCACAAGTGAAATGAAACGAAATAGATCGGAACACAGATGTTATACATTTTCCGAATAGTAGCATGCGTGTAATGTGGCTACGGGTATAATCCAGTTTGACATTACGAGGTACGAAATATCCAAAATAAAATTGAAAATAATTATCATCGAATAAAATTTCCCAATTTTGCCACAAATTAGAACCAGGACAACGGATGTTTCCCGGTATTTCAAAGCAAGCTCTGAAATACATGCATGAAAGAAGGGAAATATAAATGTGATCTGCATCTAACCTTGAACAAATATTACATGATTCTGCATATATGGGATTGACTAAAAGAGATCACAAATCATTTATCGTTGAAGGCACGAGATCTGTCTAAAGATTTTAAAGCCAATTGCCTCGGTATTCCCTTAATTTTTTCAGTCACGTATTCGTTAAATTTTTTGTAGAACCGAAAAAGTGACAGAGGAAGCCACCTCGGGTTTCACTCGATGATGCCTGTGAACCATGTGAGCTTGGCCTGAAATGTTGACGATCCTAGAACATTTTTGTTCAAACAAATTGGATGGACAAAAAAGCTCATTTGCATGCATTTCCATCACACACACACACCACGACCGGTTTCCTGCTGTTTGCACTCATTTTCGTTCCTAAGATTCCCCACGTTTGGTAACTAGAATTTGGATGGAGCATTTCGAGGTCATCTGAGGCGATAGCCTTCTAAATCATCAGAGACTACACGTGCCTCTAGAGGCCATTATTTGATTATTACTTATTTCCGTTACCGCATATAACATATGAACTGGTGTTTTGTATACGAATATTGACTGGAATAAAATTTAATTTTATGGTAAAACGCTCCACGTAAACTGTACTCGCTTACATGGAAATTTATTCCGGACAATTATAGTTTACCTTTCCTAAAAGTTAAACAACATCGAAATTCCTTTGCCGTATAACAGTTCTAATTAACATATTTTATTTCAGTTAATTTTGGCTAAATATTCTCCGCGGACTTCAACCCAGAGCGTTCATTAAGATAAATGGTGCTATCTTGACGGGAGCTAAATTAGCTCCCGGTGAACTAAATCTTGTCAGCCTAATCGCCCTTGTTACAAAATAGCGGTCAGAGAATTAGTGTTTACGATTCCTGGAGCGTAATGTTTAATCAAAATGGTGCATTCAGCATAGAATCAAGCTTTTGAAGCATTACTTCCCCGCTAGACCTTCTTCATGCACAATCAGGTACAATGAATCAGATAGAAAAAGAATGCAAGGATTGTAAAACTGGCTGAAATACATAAATACATTTTAATGGTTATTGAAGAATCTTAAACTAATCAATGAAGAACGTAGAATATGGGAGTGCAACACACTTCTAGCAGCGGGACACGCGGTAGGTCAATGCAAGAAATACAAGCGGCGTTCTATCATTAGAAGCTGATTAAAGATTGTATCATTTTATTGCGTCCATATTTTATGTAAACTCTCATAACCTATGTGGAGCTGGAATTGTACGGACGACAGATCAATAATTCTTCTGATTAAACGACAACATCATTTCGATCGAGTTGAATCGCTTCACTACCCACCGTTTCACACGACTCAAGGAATTGACTAGCTAGAAAAAAGTAACATTTTTTCGTCCAATATTATTAGCATACGATTTAAGATTTTGGGTTGTCTATGTGGATTGTTTGAACAAACATTTCAAGGTTTCAGTAAACAAATAGACACACATTCAATTGCAATAAGTTGTCTACATGCAAGGCTACACTTTTGGTGGACCATCCGTTAATACCAACGAATTAAAACATACAAAGCGGAATGTACATTGTTAGCCGTGTCACATCAAGATGGAAATGCGCGATCTCAAGTGATCTGTTTAATAGTGGTATTAATCACGATGCGATAGAACAGAATTAATTCCAAGACAATCACCAGTTGGCTTCACAACATCAGTTAATGGCGGCCTCCATCAAACAGCTAATATGATTATCAATCCATTGTCGCTGTCTAGAATGTGATTTCGTATGTAGGTGAAACAGTGATACAAAGTGAAGAAGTATGATAAGCTTTATTATGATATACTCGAAAGAGGGTTCTTATGGCAGTTGACAATGTAGAACATATCACACTTTTATGCATTTATAGATTTATCTAGAATTCAGCTATGACGATATGCAGGTAAATAAAGTTAGGCTTCACAAGAACTGCAAAAATGTACAGTGTGTAGAGAAAAATCGCATCCCTAGCAGTTCAACCTGCATACTGATAATAGAGATTAAACAGTTGAACGCTTAGATGTGTCTAAGCAGAAGCGAAGGAAGAAAATGACTTTTTTCGTGTACACGAATTTTCAGAAATAATGAGAGAAACATAATAGATATCTGCAAGGATATGTTGTTTGTGTAAGTGCTGTCCAAATAACATTTTATGCTCCACTATGGGCTGAATACAATTCTGAGACACATTTCACACGAATGATTAAAATTTCCAATAGTAAGCTTTGTCGCTCTACGCGGTGGAGATTCTAATAAGTGAATATCATATTCAAACCAAAGATTCCGTGCTTGTATATTTGATACGGGGACGATGGTGGGTTGAAATCGACGTGCAGATTATTTTTGTGTCAAACGAACCAAGAGCTCGTTTGAAGAAACGCAGTTTGCTTTCAGCCTTGTTGGCAGCAAGTCATAATTACCTAGTATTTCATAAGTCGAACTGAATAATCGCAGCAACTCTTTCTCTGAGGGGACTGACTTAATGACAGTTCGAGTGATAGCATGTATAAATATAGATTGGATATGGATAATATTGATAAATCGATCATATAATAATAAAATATTTGTCACAGAAGGATTTCAGTCATTTTTAATTGGTCGAACTAGCAACTGAACTAACTTTGATACACCGTTTTACAATCACAACATTATTTGACTAAAATACATGAAACTATTTTGTGAGAACTGTATATTAGATGATGAGAGATAATAGAGAGGAAACAGTGAAAAATCTTTTATGGAACAATGTAAATATACCGGACGCTGTGCGCATGAAACGAACTTGTTCTGTAATTGAAAGATTAGACGTTATGTCCAAGTTGTTTTCGAGAATTGCGACGCCTAGATAGTTAACAAGTTTTTCCGAATAATTCTGGACCTAGGTCACAGGATCGTCAGGTGAAGACATTAGGATTAGGTTCAGTCAGCTTTGTAATAGTGGAAAATGGTAATCAAACTTAGACTTTAGAGTCACTGTTTAATATGGTTCATACAACGAACCACAGTGTTCAAACACACAATCACATAGTGTTTCCTAGTCAATCGCTCGATGCGCTCGTGGAGGACCAACGTTTTTTGTTACTCACATCCCTCGCACTAGTTGCCATCACTAAAATGATCGCCATAAGTTTAAGTCCCAAATAAGTAACCCATTTTTAATGCTAATTTAACATATTACATTATGAGGATTAAGTCTTGGGCTTATTGTCCCAAATGTGCAAAAACTTCTTGGATTGAAACAAGAATGTCTCAAAATAATAATAAAATGTTATTTCGCTGACTACCAAAATCTATTTTATTCGTTTTGCATTTTGTATTGTTTTAACGATCATTAAAATTTTGCATAACCACTCCACTACCGACTGAATGTACTTACTGGTAGCGGATGGTATGCGTAGATATTCAGGAGATTGTTTTTGTTGATTTGAGTCGCCTCACCTAAAGTTTTATCTGCAAGCAATTATAATATTAAAGCATTCGTCAACTTTCTTAGATACCGTAAGCCACAATGATAATTACGCTCCGTCCTCCGAAATGTTCAAACTCATCTGTTAATCCACAGTTTTATTGCAAGCAATTATAATATTAGCAGAACTTAGTAGATATTGTTAGCCACACGTCTTATCTGCAACGCTCCGTCCTCCGAAATGTTCAAACTTATTATTATGATTGTCATCTGTTAATCTGTGGTTTTTTTAATTTTCACAGTCATCAAACCCTTGATTATCTACAATAAAAGAAGTCGGAGTAAGTCGAATTTGTTTAAATATATTTAGTAATTATATTGTTACAATAGCACGTCTTATCTGCATATTGATTACGAATGTCCTCATTGTCATTGTCCTTATTGCTTTTCTGCAATGCTTCTGATAGAATTCGCAGACATTTCAGCGTACAGTTTATAATTAATTATCATGCAATTATCGATTAACGACCGATTAACACAGATGTTATCAGGATTGAATTATGAGGATAGGTTCGGTGGATGTAATGTAAGTCGCGTTTCCGAAATTGTAACGAAGTAGTCATAGAGACCATTTTAAGCAATGAATCACGTTTGGAGTTCCGTGTCGCTGGCCAAAACATGGGCTTACATTTCAATGTAGAAGGCATTAAATAGTAGTAGTAGTAGTAGTAAATATTAATAATCTCAATGGATTAATCCTAATGGATTGACCCACACTGCCCAAGATACCGCCGATGCTTTAGCAACGTTTTACTCATTCGTCTTCAATCCCAAGCGATGTATCCCACATCAAGTTTCACCGAATTCACCACATTTCTAATTACTAAGTGAAATGACTATCAACGAATACATGTTTTTTCGTGAACTTTGTCAACTAAACGAAAAGAAGTCCCCAGGCGCAGACAAAATTACCCCCGCCATACTTCGCCGGTGTCGCGTTGCTTTGACTGCTCCTCTCACTCGCATATTCAATCTCAGCTTAAATGAAGGAAAAATACCACGGCAATGGAAAGCAGGGATGATAACTCCTATTTATAAAGGCGATAGCCGTTCAGACACTGCAAACTATAGACAGGTAACGTTACTTCCGGTGAACTCTAAATTAATGGAACGCATTGTGACTGCGCGCATAAGAGAACATTTTGAAAACCAAAATATTTTGACCGCAGCACAACACGGTTTTCGAAGAGATCGTTCCTGTTTATCTAGCCTTGTTACAACGTTCGAGGATTGGACCAAGGCACTAGACGAAGGTAAGGCTGTACATGCATGCTACATCGATATTTCCAAAGCTTTCGATAGAGTAAACCATGACATCTTAATTAAAAAGCTCGAATCCTATGGAATAACGGGAATATTGCTGAATTGGATAAGGGACTATCTTACTGATAGACACGTCCAAGTTCGCGTTGGCAGCACCTTATCTAGAAAAATAGACGTCACGAGTGGAGTTCCGCAAGGCTCGTCTACTTGGTGAGATATAGTAGAGAATATTGGATGCCTATTTGCCGATGATATTAAAACGGCTCTGTTAATGACTGTATGGCATTACAACGGATCTGAGCATCTTATTTCGTTGGTCCCAGTTAAATGAGTTACCATTTAACCCTGCGAAATGTAAAATGCTGCAGCTTGGAAAATCTCTGCACCACACGTATAAGCTTGGCACGCAAGATCTTGTGTGGACCACAGCAGAAAATGATCTATTCGGCATGGACATCATTGCCGGATGGTGTACAATAAAGCGTATCTTGAGTCTTCTCAAAAGAATATTCGACGCCCGAAACCCTACCCCGAGTAATTAACACGTATATACGTCCTGTTATGGAATATTCCATCCAAGCCTGGGCACCATGGCTGAGGAAGGATATAGAATTACTCGACAGGATTTATCATCGTGCTACAAAGTTGGTCTCCCGGTACAGAAATTTGCGTTTCACAAAGCGAATGTTTAAACTGAACCTACACGATTTTACCCAACGGCGGATACGTAGTGACCTTATGTTGAAATTCAAAATCCTGCATTCTCTAAACCATCCCCTAAACACTTGCTAATGCTCCATGACCTTACTCGAACACGAACACATTCAAAGGCTTTAAGCATTCCGCATTCTCGATTGGATATACGTCGTAATTTTTTCTTGGTAAGAATTTGTTTCACTTGGAACTATTCGCCTGAAGAAATCACACGATCAGAATCTGTTGAGGTTTTCGCTTTAAAACTCGATGAGTTTATGACGAACCATGCCGTATGTGAGTGTCCTTAATGATTTTTGAGATATTTTTTATATTTTTTTATATATTCCATAAACCTTGTCATCCTATGGTTATTGTTAAGCATAATGCTTTTTCTACCATAAAAGTTTCTGAGTTCTGAGTTCTGAGTTCTGAATTGAATTCAAGTCGCAAAACATCCATTATAAAAGGAAACTAAAGCTTTGTAAATATTTCTTACATTGTTTTGATCAAAAAGGTATTTCAAGATGTGAAATTTCAAGGTGATAACAATCGTTTTTGATTGAGTTAGAAAATAAGAGAGCTCAAACTTCGGTAAGAGGCTTAATATTTGGAAAAGCGAGTATTTGATAAATTGTGTATCTTTTCAGCAGCTGTCAACACACAAAATATCTGGGCGTGTTTCCAAAATAGTGCCAACTTTCGTGATGTTTGCATTCAGAATGTGATCTTATATGGAACGGAACTGTTACGAACTATTCGAGCGCAGTGCCCACTAATATTTATGAAACGGCATGAGCCTCATACCCAGAACCTGATTTAGCAAATCGCGATATTTTTCATGAGCGCACTTGTCTCAATCCAGCTTCTCTGGGGAGATTTGGATTCGGTTGAAACAAGATTATTGAGCAATCGATTGGAATATGTTTGGGACCGATCGTGTATTCATAATGCAAAGAAATTTGAGTGCAATCGGTTAGAGCAGTTTTGGGTAACATTTCACTTCTGACACAGAAGCTTCGTCAGACCAAGGGTGACAGTCAGGACAGGCAACATGATTAAGTAGTAGTCAACCCACCACCACTGATTTGACCTTACCGCTAAACAGCCTATAGTACGCCTACGCAGTGTCACGTCTCGTGGGAATTACCAGGATCAGTGGTCGATTTTCCTGCTAGTGTGTATCCACATCAATCTAATACAAGTGAACACGGTCAAGATCAGTTGACACAGCGTCCCACATGAGTTAAAGTACATAACTAAAGGGGCAAATTTCAGCCTTAGTAATGGCTATATTCGTATCTTGCTTAAGCGTAAGAAGTGCTTTTCTTTCGTGTGAATCGAGGTTTTGCACCACCTTGTTCCTGGTTTTTAATGACACCAGCGATAAAGTTTCTTGCCGCGTCTGCCTTTTCATTGGGAAGTGCATTTAATGATCCCTCTTCAGCCTTCATCAAGCGCTTAATTATGCAGAAATTCGAGCCCTTCTCCAACAATCTTTGCTCAGCTTGCGAAAGTTGCCGATTAGATAAATTCCAAACACTAGAATATTGGTTGTTAGATAATGACGAAGCTTCTGTGTCAGAAGTGAAACGTTACCCAAAAACTGCTCTAACTGATTGCACTCAAATTTCATTGCAAGATTATTCAGCATTTGATAGCTACGGACTTGTTACTCTTAATTAGAATGAGACGTTCTTGACCACAAGATTATCATTAATTTGCATTTAAAACGCTAGTTCAACAGCAAACAGATCATATTTGATAAAGTTTTGTGAGACAGATCTTACATTTTCGTTTGAAGCCATATTTTTATTTACAAGTATTATATGACGTTCGAAAAGCAGGACGGAAGCACACGATCGGGCTCGCGGTTGTTGCCACTCATCAGGTATACGTATCCGTGACCTGATATTCGGACGCTGATCTGACTTTGTGCTAAACCAAATTATTTGCGAATTAGAAATAGACAAAACTGAGCTGTCTCGCATACAGCAATAATATTGTAGCGTTTGGAGGTAGAGAGAAGCCGGAGATGATAGCGTCAGGTGATTTCAGGTCTACACATGGCAGGTGGCACACACGTGACCACTTATTACATTTCGGTTTATCGGTCCAAAATTAACCACCCGCGTTGCACGCACGCACATCGATTGTGTCTCGCTTCATCCTGAGGTCAACCTGCCAACTCTAAGCGCGTTAACCCAGGAATCACACAACACAAGAGTATCCGATTGGTTAAATGCGTTTATTAAGCACAGAACAAATAATGAAACACACTGCAGACTTCCAGGGACATTCACACCAGAATCGAAGAACACTGAACGCGTGTCCGGAGACAGACCCAAGATGCGAGGGAATATCAATCCCTTATTCGTGATTCCGCCTTGGCGGAGCTCGTTTTAGATCCAGGCCACAGCGTCGATCTAGACAATGTGGCAATATTGAGACGCGGTAAAGCTAACCGTATAGCAAACGCCTACATGCGGAGGCGGGCGAAATTGCCAAGGCAGGTCGACTGGCGGTCAATAAGGTGGATGAGGCAGAAATCTACACAATCTGGCGCTCGGCACTGATGCGAAAGCAAATAGTTTTTATTCACCTTATACCTACTAGTTAATTAGATTTTTTTGTTTTTCTTCAAAAATAGCCTTAGCCCCGTTAGTTATGTACTTTTACTTATGTGGGGAGCTGTGTCAACTGACCTTCGCCGATTTCAATTCATTTCAATTCAATTCAATTTTGATGGTCTGAAAAGCATATAGCTTAACAAAAACCACAGAATAATATTGGAATTACGAATAACATAAGTAGAAAAACGGGATTTGTTTGCTTACTGAGCACTTCAGGAATCAAGTAAAAATCCATTGGAAAGAAACTGTTTTCAAAGTTCAAAGCTTTTATGGTGTAAAATTTATAGTTTCAAAGTTTGGATTGGTCAACATGAAATTGTCCAAATTCGATTTGAGTATATCCAAGTTGGGTGAATGTGCAACATTACAGGGTAGGGAGTTCCAGGTAAAGCCTACACGTACATAATTAAATACCTTCGACAGTTTAGTCTCGAGTCGGGAATAAGTACTGTATAGTCGTGACTCCGGCTGGTTCTGGGTGGTAGGCGCGTGAATAGTTTATTTACGAGATGGTTGGGGGTATGCAGTATATTGAACATAAGAATCAAATCACCTCTAAGACGGAAGTAGCAAGAGTCGAAGAGATTGAGACTTGCAATGCGATCTTCGTATTATTTGTGCTTCAAAACGCGTACGAGCTTGGTGGTCCGATGATATGTTCTCTGCAAGAGGCTGATATCCTTCTGTAGCCAGGGTGACCAAGCCTGAACCGCATACTCCATGGTTGGCCTCAAGTACGTATTAATTATTCGATGAACGGTTTGCTTCGTGAAACTCCCGAACACTCGTTTTAGCAGAAGCAGTACTCGTTACGTCTTTTCATAGACAGCTGTGGCGTTATGTGACGGTTTCAAAGTGCTGCTCACCCACACACCCAAGTCCTTCTCATTGTAGGTGCTTTCGAGAATATTGGAACCAAGAGTGTAAGAGAACTTGAAATGTCTTCTAACAGTCAATACCTTGCATTTTCTGACATTGAAAGGTAGTTCATTTCTAACTGACCAGTCTTGTAAGGCAGCGAGGTCCAGCTGAAGCTGTCTGCAATCCTCAGTTGTGCGTACTTGTGTTCACAGCTTGATGTCATCCGCAAATAACAGGATTTTGCAGCGAGCAAGTTTAGGTAAGTCGTTGACATACATCAGGAAAAGAATTGGTCCAAGCACTGATCCCTGCGGCACCCCACTCGTTACTGCAATAGGTCATGACAAAGCACCATCAACCCTTACTCGAATGACACGGTCGCGGAGATAATCCTCAAACCAGGCTTGTAATGAACCCTTGATTCCACATAGCTCCATCTTTTGTAGTAACAGACTGTAGTTGACACGATCGAATTCTTTCGACATATCAAGATAACAAGCGTGTACGGTAAGACCTTTGTCTACAGCTTGAGTCCAGTCATCGAGGGCGAGCAGAAATTTTGAAAGGCAAGAGTCTTTTTCTGAAGCCGTGTTGTTCGACTGCGAGCAAGCAATTGTCTTCCAGATGTTTTGTGACGCTGTTTGCTACGAGGCGCTCCATCACTTTAGAAATCACCGGTTGTAGTGTTACTGGTCGATAGTTGGATACTTCGTAACAGTTTCCTCCTTTGTGGATGGGGGTAATGATGCCATTCTTCCAATCACAGGGAACGAACTTTTGGGTTAAAGAGAGGTTAAACAAGTAGGTGAGAGGCGTACACAAAGTATAAGCACAGATTTTAAGAAACAACGGGGTAATTTCGTTAGCTTCGGAGATTTTCTCGTGTTGAGATTTAGCAACGTGTGGAGGACACTTTCCGAGGTAATAGTTAGTCGTTGTAAAACATTTTCGGGTGAGATGACGGGAGTTAAGGGACAGGTAACGGTGTTTCGTGGGCTGAAAAAAGTGGAGAAGAAATGAGGTAGAACTTCGGCAGATTGCGATGGTTGTTGTTCCATCACGTGTCTTTAGAGCGGCAACTCCTGGTTTCACGCTTGACCGGTTATTTATGTTCTGGTAGAGAATTCTGGGGTTTGATTCCATTTTGTTGAGTAAATGCTTTTGATAATTCAGTTTGTCATCAACAACAAGTTTGTTTACTTTATTTATCAGAAAACAGAATGTCTCCCAACTCTCAACAGTGGTATCATGTCGATGAGCCCGCAATACAGCATTTCGCAAGGTCAACCAGTTTCGTTATCGGCTTCTCAGCTTAAATGTATATTCATTTTTCGCACCTTTGGAAGAAGATGAGAGTGCATTTCAACGGCGAACTTAAGTTCGTTTATCATCCACTGCCACTGATCGTGCACGTTGTCGGACTTAAGACCCGGGTCTTTGGCGTTCTTAAGAGTAGTTTTAAGTTGTGAAAAGTCAATTTTTCTAATCACCTTGTTGATGTCACTTGCTCGGATTGCCTGGCAAATATAACCAAACGTGATAACTAACTGGTCACTGATTCCTAACGGAGCTTCATAAGTGAAACTTTCAATCACGTGCTCCTCATTTGTCAGTATCAAGTCCAAGATAGACGGCGTATCAGTACCACGAAATCGGGTATTGTTGAAAATATGGTTGTAGAGTGTAATTTCTTCCAGCAACTGTTGATATAAAGCATTTAAAGAATTTTCTGGATGAACTGAATTTCCCTTGAAGTTCGGCAGATTGAAGTCTCCGATCAGAATAAGTCTGCCGCGGTATCTGGTAGCCGCTAAGCGTATATTTGCAAGTAATGCTGAATTGTAGGCTTCGTCGGCTGAGGGCGAACGGTAAATCACACCCACTATGCATTTTTTCCCTGCTGTTACATTCAGCGAACACCTTAATTTGTCTTGCAGTTGTAAGTCGTCATCAGTGATCTCTTGGCAGAGCAGTCTCGAAATGTAGTAAAGCGCAACACAACCTCCTCGAGTCAGGCGATTGCGCGAAGTAGAGACATACCTTCAATGACAAATTCATTGTCAGTTAATTTTGGATGAAACCATGTCTCAGTTACGGCAATCACGTCTGGTGAGTGTGTTGTAGTTAGTTTAATCAATTCGTGTAGTTTGTCAAGCATTGGGCATTCGTATACAAAAATTTGACGGTCGATGTTGACAGCAAGGACTGTTCATTTGTATTCACTTGTGTTCACTTTTATCAGATTTATTTGGATACACACTGTGAAAGTGGACCACTGATCCCGAGCATTCCCACGAGACGTGACACACTGTAGGCGTACTACGGGCTGTTTAGCGGTAAGGTCAAATAAGTGGTGGTGGGTTGACTACTACTTAAACATGTTCCCTGTCCTGACTATCACCCTTGGTCTGACGAAGCTTCTGTGTCAGAAGTGAAACGTTACCCAAAAACTACTCTAACCGATTGCACTCAAATTTCCTTGCATTATGAATACACGATCGGTTCCAAACATATTCCAATTGATTGAATGAAACACACGCTTATCGCATATAGGCAAAAAATTATCACATCGGTGATCATCAACATGTCTGCCCAGGTTGTCACTTCGATCTGATTTGTCAGTCGATTTCGTGGCAACCAGTACAATTCAAGCCCTCGCCACGCAGGGCTCGTTTGACCGACATTGACGAATTGCATATCGTTCGATTGCGGCTGACTTTGATCATCTCATAATTCCGAAGATGTTGTCGCCCGAACCGTTCGAATGCAATCAATCCGAAATCCGAAATATTACTACTTTGCCATTGTTGTCGTTGGTATTCTCGGCGCTTCTTACTCTCGTGTTGTGCCAGAGGGTGTAATTCTGTATATTATTCGAAAGCTCATGATTCGCGCTCATCGCTAATGCACCTCGCACATTCACAATATGATTAAAATTTTATCAGATTGCGTCCCCTCGGATAGTTTAAAAACATCGTTGCATTTAAAGTGGCAGCGACATAGTGCTTCAATTAATTTGTGTAGGTCAATGCAAACAAACCTTCTAGAAGATATTTATTTCGGAGAGTTATTTTTGTGTGTGAAATTTGCGTGTTAGCAGCAAAATTTCTGTCGAAATTTGAGATGAAGTTTTATGTAGCATGAGCCAATGAAGTTGGTCAGCATTTTGACATCAATTTTCAGCCATTATTTTATTCTCTTTAGTCACAGGCAAAGAGTAAAGTTGTTTAGATTCACTTCTTCCATGAATTATCACAAGGATATAATCCGAAAAATGTTGCGCATTTAAAAAATTGTTCCACCACATATCCCCACTGTTCCTAGTTTTACAAATAAGCATCACTAAAGTAATGTGTTGCTCACATCCCCAACCCTTACCCACCACTACCGGTTTCAGGCTGTTTGCCATCGTCAGGTGGAGACAGTAAGATGTAAGGGATGGGGATGTGAGCAACACATTACTTTGGTCATCCATAAGCGCCTCGAGTGCTTGACCAAGAATCACTTTGTGATTCCGTGTCTGAACATCGTGGTTCGTTGTACGAACCCTATATAACAGTTGGCATACAAGTATAACCTTGTTTAAGCATCACTAACATTCGAAAAATTGACTACCCCAGGCCATGACCTTGTCCAATGACGACTTTCGCACTTTTACTGCCTGGCACAAACGTAATCACAAATATAAAACCTATATTCTGATAGAGAAAAAAATCCCTCACACACTAGACAATTTGTCTCAATATTATATTGCACGTGTTCGACATTTTGCTTATAAGGTTGTGGAAATCACTGAACAGTAGCATCTTTGGTCAAATATTTATGATGAATTCTTCACATATAACTTTGGTGAATGCTGTTATCTATCTTAAATCCAGAAACTTGTTTAGTCAGCAAGCATATTAATATTTTGTTAACTCGGATTTACATTCAGCCTTCAATTCAATTCAATTCAATTCAGGTGAATGAACTATGTACTTACAATCACGTTCCCTGCTTTCATTCTTCTAAGCATCTTAAATCATTGATTTTAGTAATTAGGTTTTCGGAACACTACTTCACCGACAGACAATTGTGTTATTTCATACAGCCCAATTGAAGCAAAATGCAGTTGTTGTAGGTCTCCTTCGGGCCATGTCAAAAAAGGGTGTAAATCACAATGCATGTCGAATTCATGCTATGCAAGCACAGTCATATTCGGGAGGAAACATCTGTCCACGGCGAAAGGCAGTAATCGACCGTTTTGAGAAATTGCACACTGATTGCGTGATTTACAGTACTCAGCCTAATGCAGTTTCTTTCCTTTGCTAGGTTGGAGATGAAGATATAAACAGTGCATCTAACGTGTGCTGTCAAGGGCCAAATCTTTCCGAATTGTAGGGTCAATGCCAAGCTCTTTCATATATCTGTTGAAAACGTCATTGTACCGCAAGTGCTAACTTCTCAAAGGTCAACTTCCTGATTTCAACTCTTCATGAAGTTGATCGATTATTCCCCATTTTGTAAAGATGACCCAGCCAGCGAATGCGATGTGGCTGTAGTAGAGTCAACATGCTCTATAAACCTGCTTTAGAAAGTAATTCGGCCTTGTTTAATTTGTTCATCAATTATCTGTTCACGATATGGCGGTTGCTCCTTAAATGAAAGCATTCAGCTTCCATTCGTGTCTTGTGTTGATGATCCAGTTTTCGCTGCCATACGGTAAAGCATTTAGAACGCACGCGCCGTATACCATCACATTTGTTTTTACAGTCGACTTGCGGTTGCCCCAGACATGATGTTTCAAATTGAATAAGATGGAACCTGCTCTACCAATCCACTTATCAATCTCGGTGTCTAACAATAGGTTATCCACAATGATGATAAAAGATGTACTGTTTTCACCTTAAAGTTTTCATCGATGATGATGTGAGGTGATACAGTTCCACGACCTAGAGTATAATCCGCGTGTAATTTCGAAAGATAAAAATCAATACCTGAGTGTAATTGACTATAGTCCGTACGCAGATACAACAATTGATAACATTTTAGCGTACCAATTATCCTGAACAAATTTTGTGATCGGTTTCGTAATCTAATAGTGGACAAAAAGCTCAAAATTTATTCAAAAATAATGAGATGTATACATTCAACTAAAATCAGCATATGTCTAGGATTACAACCACAAACTTATTTTTGTTCAGTCCACATCTCCATGACACCGATGATTCGTTTGGGCCAGAGCTTCAATTTAACTTGTTCAATTCGAGTTAAGCCAACTGACACTGCTCGAACGGTGGTTGACTGGTTTCGCCCGGAAAACAGCTACGACGGATTAATTCAATCATCTAGTCTCAAAACTACGATGAAACGACGCTGGAAATTACTGGCAAATTCCGAATCTCTTTCTGTGCTGGACACTATCAACGCTGATTCAGAGATCGTTCACTGGCTAGCAAATTCCTTCGTGCAACTTGTTGGCCAATCGATGTACAGAACGAATATTTACAAGCAAACTAGGTCAAAAGCCACGAATTCATATTGGAGCGACGTGGTTTTGTTCTCAGCAAACGCCACACAATTTGACGCGGGGTTGTACGAATGTAGAGTGTACGAACCCAGGGAATTCGGGACTGAGATAATTTTGGATAGAGCCATAACAAATATCCATGGTAAGTACATTTAACGGCAATTATGCTATGATTTTGAATTGAGAAATATAAAATTGTTTCACGAGCGCGTTATGGTGCTCGATAGCCGAAATTTAAATTTAGCGCTCATTGCAGTCATGCAATTTTTATTGATAGGTTTTTACTTGGTTAGCGAACGATTGCTGAAAGATGGATAAAAATTCGTTAAGCACAATGGTGCGCAGGATAAGGATGAGGATTTTTGCTCATAAACATGAGTTAAACACCAGCAACATTTGGTTGTACACATTCGGTTGAACAGGTTATTCATGCTCACCGTAACAGTGGCTTACATGTTCAACTTGCTTACGTAAGTCAGTATTTATGAAAAGAATATCTTTATAATTATGTGTATTTGTATGATACTCATTGGAATAATTAGTACCATTAAATTTTTCTATTACTAAGTTGTGAGGATTGAGTAATACGTTATTGAGTTGTGTATAACCAATGACATTGCTGTAAAAAGTATCTTAACTTAAGGCCAAAGTATATGCAGAATATTGTTAAATCAAACAACTGCTCATAATTTCTGACCTGATTATTATTTCATTTATCTTGAGATTGTATCTAAACGATAGCTGATATATTTTTTGTTTTAGTACACAAACCGTTTCCATACAAACCTTCGCGTATTTTGACACGAATGGACCATTTGGCTCTACAGCTAGCAAAACACTGGGGATTATTTGTACAAAATTCTTTCGAAACTCATGAGCAATACGCCCAAAACGACGGAAACGTGAAACTTCCGGGGCACACCGGAAAACCAGGTTATGAAATTGGCAAAGGAGGTATGCCATTAAGCTCATTGTAACGTAAAATGTATCTATCCGCCTTTTTGCAGACAGAGACCGCGACAGTAGTAAGGCGGAAATTCACAATAAAATTAACGGTCAGATTTAATTGCCGTGGTGTTATATATTTGGAAACAGCGTGAGCGTGTTAAAACCTATATTCATTCTTGTAAGCCTGATCGATTTAATCGAAAAATTGTAAGAAATTATCAAACAATTTTCCTGTAAGTCTTGTTTTCAACGTTCAACATTTCTCATGGCACCATACACGATAGTAATCGTTTCAATTAACATGCGACTAGTTGTATTATGTGCATTACCACTCCTGTTCCTCATCTTCTCTTGTCAATTAAAACTTGTTTGTAAACGCTTGATGTTTCAGCATCAACATTCGTAGTAATTCCAAATTGGAGTGATATTTTGCAATGGCATTTTTATGTATTTCTCTTGAGATGGAATAATGGGTACGTCAAGTTAATTAGAAAATTGAGGTAAATTTAACCACGACTGTACCAATAGACCTCGCTTAGCTGATTTCAAATTATGTTACTTCAATCGGTGTCATATTTTAACGACTCAAATTGTTGGGAAAATATTTGACGCGGCAGATTTCACAAGTGTATGTCTTTTTGATGATTCGAGTCTAATCCAGATTGGCCTAGGTATGATATGAACTCAAATGGACTGTATCGCCTCCAATCATCACTGTTGAATACTGTTAGCTTGAACCAAAACATAATTTCACATATCTTTGTGACGGAAAAGCATGCGAATGAATATTTCACATATCTTTGTTCAACAAGTGCTATAACTCCTAGCTAGACGTTAAACCAATTGGCAAAGCAAATACCCACTTGTCCCGTTGAAACTCTTGTGCCTGGGACAAACACAAGCTGACCGTGAAGATGAAAATAATGTCATAAAGTGCTTGCATCCTAAATGGTTTACGGTATGGCAACGAAACCTACACTAGCCAGGCAATGCTCAAACCGAAGCTGAGTGATTCCCAATCAGGCAGCATCCGTCGAATAATAAACCCAGTGTTGATGAATAAATAGCACACTTATAAGTGTTTGTTAAAGCTAGTCTGAGCAGCATATTCACCCTACTACGATAACACTAACTACTTCGATTGGGTCATGTGTAGACAATGGAAAATAGTCATAATGCAAAATATCTACTCAATGGAGTGTTGACCATTTGACAAGCAGCACTTGCGCGCGTAGACTCTTGTAAAAGGGAAATGAAAGCTATTGCTTTGAGCCACTAATTGTAAAGAACTTGCTATCATTCCCTAAATTTAGATGCACGGTGTAATGCGTCATTTGCATTCTGGAGTAAAGCAGATACTGCCCTTGACTGCTGATCGTACATCTCATATGCAATTTTTCTGATCGTCCGAGTATTGTCTATATCTTTAAGCACTGTGGGATATATGGTTCCCCCGAATCGAATTGCTTAGTCCTTTGAAACGCTAAGGAGCATCAAACCGGCACGCACCTGACATGAAAACCCACGGTCGATATCAAACGTCTAAGGCCGGCAGCAACAAATTCCTTCAGTACCAACCGTTGATATTGACCCTCCTAAGGTTGATAAATTTCAAATGATTTATGGAAGATAGATGTGAAATTAGGTCGATTACAAACGTTTCACCATGCAATCTCAACAAAAGTTTTCAGAGAAAATTATTTTTCAAAAATTTCGATTTCAGGTTTATTGCTACCAAGGCGGCTTCCAAATGTAAAACGCATTTCATTGACTAACAGTGAAGCCACTTGTCAGAATTACTTTTTTCAACTTGTACAGATTTTATTATTGTTTCTGTATTTTTATTATTGAATACAGACAATATTTCTTAATAGAAAAACAGGTCTTCTTTGATATTGTAGAAAACGTTTTGGGACAAACTCACGAAAAATATGTAGCCATGAACCTGTTAAATACGATACATATTTATCGGGAAATTTTATTCGAGGGAAACACAAGAGATGCAACTGAGCAATTCCAGTGTAAAATTCATAAAAATATAGCACGCCATATATGTAATGAAAAAACCATTTGTGAAAACAATACCACGTGTTATATGTAGAGAAATTCTAAAAGTTGTGGGTTTAAATTTTGGCCCATGCATTTCGGTGAGAGAGTCAAAAAATGCAACATATGCAATGGTATGGAATAAACAGGGAGAATATTATCACAAAAGCCGTTCTTTCGAGAGAATATGTGCATCTTGGAATCAATATAAAAGTTAACAGTGCCAATGCAAAATTAATCATCATAAAATCTTCCAACATTTGTTGAGAATATATGTTCACTTCATGACCAGACCATTTCTGATAGAAATGATTTTCAAAGGAAGCACGAGAACTAAATAAAAGTGAAGTTTGCAGCGAAAACTCAAGCAAAATAATATTTGCCTTTGGAATAAGATGCAATCGCAACTAAAATTTGCAACAGACATATTTACTTACCTGGTTGATTCATCAATGTATATTATTCACCAAATTTATATGATGATGCATGACAGTGAAAGCCGCGAGGAATCTGCCATGCTGATGTCACTCTACTCGTTCACGAAACTTGTTTGTTTGAATGCATGTTCCATTCGATGTGTAGGCACCTCTACCTAGTTTGTTTGTGCTTACTCTTCTATCAAATCCGTAGCTATTTAAGTCTCACCCTTCCCCCTCTTTGAGGATTTTACATTCGCATGGTTGTGTGGCAGTTAAGCATTCGGTACGTGATACCGGTGTAATGCTGTTTGTGATGATGATTCACCAAATATCTCTGCATGATGTTGTAAAATAGGGATAGGTTATGGATGTAAAATTTTCCAAGATAATTTTCATAGGCAGTGTATATTAAATAAATTCAAAACTCTGTTGGAAATAAATTATGCTTCTTAATTGATGCTACGTGCTCAAGAAATGTTGGCAATGATGAACGGAAAATAAACATTTAAGTGAACTTGACTATGATATTTTTATCATATTGAAGAAATTTCTAGATAATTAAGTGAAATGTATAGAAATTTTTTACCGAAAATCTATCACTGATAAGTGCTGTTTAAATTCCATCTTTTTTCACAATTGAACTTTATGGTAAACTTTTGATGTTTTTAATTCTATTGATTAGACCGAAGAGGATTATACGATATATGTGCCCCATCGCAATTTCGAGATGGCAAAACTTGATTTGGAATTACATTTGATTCGTTTATCAACTATATAAATATGGGCGATCTGCGAATATATTCAATGCAAGATTTCTCAGCAAAGTTGATACAGCTGACACTGATTACTTTAAATCAATTATCAAATGGTACTGAAACGGTTTTAACATTCAATGATCCCCGCAGTAAATGTAAAATGTGCACAGTTTATGCCCAACAAATCCCCCATGCGCTAACAAATCAATACCGGTTACGGGTTTTTTGCACGTAGAGGGAACAGAAAGCATAGTTGACATTGACTTATTAAACAATGGAAAAGCGGTGAAGAATAATATGATTTGAAGGCTCAATGAAGCTATTATTTTGTCTCAGCAAATAATTGGTTCTAATCAGATAGCATATTGTACACTCTAACATCGTGCCAAAATTACGACCGTTCTATACAGTTTGTTAATTCCAATTAATAAAATTAATTAATTATCCAAACGAATATATTTTCATCTTACTGAGACAATACAAGACAACTTTCTAGCTACAAAAATTGTCGATCTTCTCAACACACCATTTTTTTATTTTTTATCCTCATACGAAAATCATATGGTGTTGTTTAATAACATAAATTCTTGAATCTTGAATCTACGATTCGTGATATAAAAAATAAACAGCAAAATGCTGCTGATGAATAATTGAGCAAATACTCATCTCAGTAATATTCTGCATATTGAATTTTGTTGTTAAAACTCAAAAATCGCATATAGTTTTATTATACTTTAAGGTAGAGATTAAAGTTAACATTTTTCAAATAAATCCTTTCATTCCACATTTACTTATTACAACATAAGGAATGATTTTCTTGGCTAACTGCATCAATTCTACCAAATAAACATCAACAACCATAACCTTCAGCTGCCGTCGAACATTAATTCTTATTCATGAACATTTGACGATTTAGCAAAACTACCTAGCAAAAGAAATTTTATAACATTAAGTTGTTGTTGTTTTTTTCTTTGAGAAGTATTGTTCTGCATTGAGCTACATGTCTTTATTTTGATGAGAAATCAAGCAACAATCCAATGGGTTTCAAAAAGCACTACCGTAATGTATATGCAAATCAGTGCATTGTATCAGACACTCGCAGCCAGTAGACAAATTAAAAAGCAACGAAGTAATTACAACAACGAATTAATTAAAGTTATGCACATTAAATCGATTGCGGGAGAAATCGAAGCCACTTTTTGTTGAAATAGAGATTTCAGTGAGAATGAGAAAATGATTTGAAAATTTTTAATTCAGCATTATAGAAAACTAAGAGTAAGAACTAGGTCGGAGATTTGTTCCTATGAAATGAATTATTGAAAGAAATATATATGTTTATGTATGTACACACAAATTATAATAAGCTTTTTTAATTTCTGCTTTGTGCACAAAAACATTAAATCATATCATCCAAGATATCCTAGTTTGTTTTATCCATTTGTTCCATATACTTAGGATCTACAAACAAATTAACGCAACCACTAAATATTTCATTTGAAACCTATTATTCAATATAGGAATAATTAAGGTGAAAAGTTACATTATAAGTTTTCAACGTATGATAGTGTCAGATACTCATCATTTGTTTGCAATTATCACGTAGACACAGTAGAATTAGGGATCCCTAGGCCTTGAAACAGTGGAGCAACGGTAAGCAATGTATGAGCGTTTAAGCCACCTGTTCAATCACATGTGTCCACAAACATGAGATTGTGTTAAACATATGAGCTTGAACAGTGGCTCTGAAGCTCATATATGGTTTACCTTTTCTTCACCGGCATGCAAATCTTTGAATTGCTTTCTATACCTGACAAGTGCTCGCAGTATGAAACTGGTAGTGAAGTGTGTGCGTGATCGAAATGCATGCAAATGCGGATTTTTGTTCATGGTCATTCTTTCAAACCCTGTCTACATGAGTGTATGAACTTGAGATTGAACAGGCTGGTCGTACCAACGTTATCCATCACTGGTTTAAGAATACAAACCTTGTAGGATAGAGTAATTCGGCATTGGATTCACACCTAATATTCATGTGACACAATTAGTTAATTTTTCGAGGAGTAAGTATCAAGTGTGCATTTTCGAGATTACTAGACAGAATATTCATGCTTGATACATAAAGGCAAATTGAATGTTGCAACTATATCCGCCACGTTTTCATGCAAATTTAGCTATTTATGTAGATCGTGTAACTAGCGACGTTGTTGAACAAAGTAGTTAAGAATATGGCTATCTTTGTTTGCATCGTAAATCGTGTGAGATGGCAGTGTTTTGGAATAGCCTCATTTCTTTGAATAAAAGTGTTGGTGAAATACTTGGTTTTATCTTTGGAAATCTGATGTAAACCCATGGTGGGGCTAATAACAATACACATCAACTATTAAATCATTCATTTCTTTTTTCATTAAATGTGTCGCTAGTTCTCAGTTTATATTTGCTCAACCTGATGAGCACAAACCTCAAGAATCTGGTCCATTGCCATGTGTGGCGCGGAGACATGTTAATATTAAAGCTATTTAATAGATCTACAGATTTGGTAGCCATGACTACTGCGACGCTTGTGAGGGCAACACGTTAGCATTGAATGACAATCAAATGTATTGTGAACGAAATCGTGTTTTGTATCCTCCAGTTGAACAATTTAGTGACAGTGTTGATGACAGAAGAAATTAATCAAAGGTGATCACCTAAATGTTACATTTCAATCAAATTGTTTAAAACAAATGAATGAAATTAAAATGAGAATATTTTTATCTTTCAAAAGTTGTATGTCAATAGTGTGATTCTGTTATGAAAATAATATTTGTTTTATTAAAATTGATTGTTTTGTGGTTGAGAACATTTTAATTTGTTGAGCTCATTTGCAGTAAACTGAATGCAAAACTTGTTAAAATGTAAAGCAAAGCCAATATAATTTGTCCAGATTTACTGTGATTATGTTATTCGTAAAAATATCGGGTTTATAAACGAGTTTTTGTGAAAAATTAAAAGGAGAATCATTCAATATCTGATCCGTCTGTCGTCAAAGGATCAGCTTAATTTCAGATCTTGGATTAATGAAATCTCAAATGTTTCAGAATGATGCGTAAATATATTGCATATATACATTTTGTTCTTGCAATTATGAAACATTGACTGAATACGGCTCATCGCAGCGAGAGATCGCTATTGCCGAATCGGACTGTACAATCAGCTTGGGTGGTGTGGAGTAGGGAAAATATGCTCTTGTGATTTTCAAATATTGAAATATATATATATATATATATGTTCAGTGTCGAACACAAGCGAATATTTATTTCCTACTTCATACAGTCCAAATTGAATACAAAGTGTGATTCGGGAGTAACAATCTCTCACAGGTTTCACAATGATGAAACCGTGCTTGGTCGATTACCGGCATTTCCATGCAGTCAATGTGATTAGACCTCAGCACACGAAGGCAGTACCAGTTTTACCTCAGGATAAGGTGACGCTTTACCAAGTGCATCAAAATGTGCAGTCAAGCGTTTTCACATCTCTCTTACAAAGAATCTCTATCGCAAGTGTGACGTAACCAAAGGTTGTCCTTCTGATTTTGAATCCATGCGACCGTTTTCAATTCGATATAGATAATCCAGCCAGCCTAGGTGAAACACTCACAGTAAAGTGAACATGCTAATTAGAAATTCTTTACAGAGCATATCTACATCTTTTGCTTTATCCATCCATGATATGTTCAAAGTGTGGCGAATGGTACCTTTTGTCGTTAAGAAAGGTAGTTTTCAAAAAAGATATAGCTTCGAACCATTCGCTTGTTCTCGATTTTATGGACGATATGTGGTGAGGGCGACCGGCTTATTTACATACTATGTTTATTAATGATGTTTCTGCTGAACATGTCTTGCTGAATTCGGTTGTGAATGTTTGCTCAAATTGCACATCATCAAGAGTTTTCACATACGACGGACGTCAAACCTTGAGTTATCAGTCAACTTTGAAATATTGATGTTTTGGTTTCACACACATCGATGACGGGTTTGTGCCGCACTTAGCGCTACGATTGGATTTTGTGCATAATGTGATTTTCATTATTTTGCACCTTAAATAGTATCATCAACTCGATGCAAATGTTTTTGAGCTAGGATGCTTCCAAGAAACGTTATGCATTTGTTTCTCTTTGTGAAAATTATTTATAAATTAACGACGGAAAGGCGTGCATAGTCCCAGATGGTGCTGCTTATTCTATCTTGATGTACCTAACCCAATATTTCCTCGTCATTTTCGCTAATACTAAAAGTAAGCATCACCCCTGACATTATAATACTCAATAGCACTAAACAGCTTCTCTGTTTCACGCTTTCGAAGACCATCTCGAAATTATGACGAAATGCGTCTTGTTTAGTTGTGTTGCGAATAGCCCCGGTGCATCAATGTTGACTGATATAAAAAATAAATGCCAGCTTCAAACAATCTTGCTTTCAGAATTCAGATCCGTAATAGTAAACGCCAGCTTCACTGCAAGGATCTTCGCTGATGTACCCTGGTGGGAATGGGTCCGGAACTCCCAGCAACAAGACCAAACGAAGCAGAGTGGTGATCGAAGTTTAAAACTTTTGGGGGTCCAAGAAGTTGATGAAGCAACTGATAAAGCAGTGCAGCGCCAACATGATCAGTTACAATGGAGATTCCTCAGTGATATACTTGGCTTACATGATGTAGCTGTGACGGACACGTTCCGCATCGACAAATCTACGTTCTTGCGTAAATATATGTTGAACACGGTCAAAACTCTGTGGGAAAATGGCCGCAGACTAATGTCACGAGAAATTAGACTAAGCGGATCATAACTTCATATTGGACAGATAGATGCAACCTAAAGTCCAATAGAAACATAACCAATCAATCAGTAGTTGACGTGTTAGAAACAAACGCAGCCGACACTATAGATCAATGTTTTCCAACATTACAACCTCAAATGACCAGTCATCCTTGCAAGCAAAAAATCTTCAAATGCCGACCCTGGAAGAGTCGGCCTAAGAGATATTCTGCACTCCACTAGCCTCCTTCCCCACACCCCATCCTTGTTGTGAAAAATATCCCAATAAATGCATCTACACCAACGCACAATGTCTCGGAAACAAAACGTTCCATTTTCAAAACCTTACTTCAAACTAACGCTGCATTAAGAAAAAGCAACACCTGTCATCAATCTACTCAAACGGGTATTTTGGAAATTTTCGACCAAGATATTCCAAAGGATCATGAATACATACTTGGGACCAGTCATGGAATACAGTGTGCAGTCATTATCTTCGTGGTTCAAGAAGGATGTTGAACTTATGCCTCGAATCTTTCACCGGTCAACAAAACTAGTTGTCAGCATTGGAAACAAGCCTTACAAAGAAAGGATAGCTCAATTGAATCTGTTCGAATTTCCCTATCGACGAATCAGAGGAGAACTTTTGTTACTTTAGAAAGCATTATTTACCCTGAAACACCTCTTACATGATTTATTCACACGAAGGAATACTAGAAATTATCGGACCCATGTCTGTTTTACTTGGAACCGTTTACCTTCTACTGTTGATCACTTCACTAGCTTGCATGAATTTAAAACGAAATTAGACGAATTCTTATTGAATTATTCGTTTCCCCAACACTTACATACTTCTTATTCTGATTCCTTATCTTGTTTATACACTTATATTTCAACTTATACCATCCTATGTTGTTGTTAAGCTTGTTGCTTTTTAGACCATTAAAACCTTGAATTATCTTGAATAATATCATGAAATGCCACCTCAGAAGTTAATTATATTGCATATTAGAAATTCCACGCAACCGTTCAAAAACGAATAAAATCATATTTATGTTAAACCGTTGTTCGCAAAATATTTGAAAACGAACGTTTACATACCGAACTGTGACTCAAAAGTATTTGAAAAAGCATTTTTGCTGAAAATATTTGCGCAAAATATCGATTGTGGATGCTTCCAATATGTGTTGGACCTATGGTTCGAAAATCAACTGATAAGGAGCATCTATCTAGAAGAAATCAGAACTGATTAGAAATTTCGATTATGGGCACGGTGGAATTTCGCTTTTGCGACTGAGCCTGACAAGACCAGTAATTGCCAAAATTTATTTAACGGACTCTTCTTCACTCAATTAACATTTTTCACCAAACGTTTGATTGTAATGTACATTTCGTTGAGGGATTTTCTGCATAACTTCATTTATAGTCATCATAATAAACTGAGGTAATAAACCATAATTTTATCAAGGAATTCAGGAGTGATCATCATATTATATTGAATGCGATTAACAGAAAAGTTTAAAAATACAAAAGCAAATCGAGCCTTGTGATTATTTCTGAAATGGCTTTTGTCAAACATCCAAATGCATGCATTTTCTTCGCGCACACCACACGAGTGGTTTAATGCTGTTTGCACTCATCAGGTAGTGAGAGTATTATCAGGATACGCATCGCTTGACACAATGGAAAAATTATAAACAGGTTAAGGTTTTAAGCCACCATTGAATCAAATGTGCCCACACTGACGCACATGAGGTTAAACCTATTGTCTTGAACGAAAAATACGTATTTGCAAACATTTCGATGAGATGCACCACACGACTGGTTTCGTGCTGTTTGCACCCATCAGTTAGTGATCGCGTTATCAAGATTATTGGCATGAACGGAAAATCGTACATGCATGCATATCCATCAGCTGCATTTCAATTTGATGAGTTCAAGTACTACGAAACCGTTCTTGGATTTTTCCTTCAAGTTAATGGGTATGACACTGTCTGTATGTGAGTGGGCACATGTTATTAAACATGCTGGTCTTGCCACCCTCATCCAACAAGGACTTAAAAGCACAAGTTGTTCAGGTTTTGACATGTTTGTGGTTTCAAGAATTGAATATTAAATTTATCCATAGAAATTTCACCTGATATTGGCTCCCAAATTCCATATTCGTTTAGCATTTTAGAGATGGGTCGATCCAAATTTAAATCTAATGAAAACAAACAGAGAATGGAATTGATTTATTGATAAATTAATGTTCGTTCATCATCAATGAATAAGGTTTCGATATATTGTTTCATATCCCCCTGCATGTGATTTCTTTGAATAATTTTTGACTTGCAGTAGGTTACAATAAAATTCAACATAACAAAACTTCATCTCAGACAATCATCTAGTAACCAGCAGTTGTTTAATTATAGCTGTAAACTTGAGATTGATTGCTCATCCGTAATTTCCTCCTTGGGATCGGTTCCTCCGAAAACAAATTAATCTCTAAATCGACCCGGGTAATCAAAACCTGCTGTCCAGACAGGTGTTTTGTCACGTAGTCGATTTACGTCCAACTAATTAGATTCACATTGCTTGTGGAACCAGTCGAGACCCAATGAGGAGGAAGGCACATTCTGAAAACCGACTTTATACTCGCGTAGACCTTAAATTGATAGACGTGAAACTTACAAATTATTAAAGCGGTATTATTCGTCTATAGGTAGGTTTGAAATTCAGATTCATTTTAGATTTTTGGTTAGCTAGATATTTTTAAAAACGAGGTTTGTTCGATTTCCTAGTGATTTTTTATGGTGTTAGATTTTGGTTATGTGGCTTCAAACATTTTGATTTATTACTTGTTACTCCAGCTAGAGACTTGTTTAGCGCTTATAGGAGATTAGAATTTAAAACGAAATTAGACGAATATTTATTGCATTATTCATTTCCTGAACACTTATATACTGCTTATTCTAATTCCTTATCTTGTTTATACACGTACATTTCAATTTTTACCATCATATGGTTGTTGTTAAGCTTGTTGCTTTCTAGACCATTAAAAACCTCGAATTACATTGAATTCCCTTGAAACTGGTTAAATTTGGATAGTAATTTATAAATTTTATTGACACAAAAGCATAAGATTTGTTTTATGCAGAACTGTGTCAAAATCTTAAAAAAACATGTACCCTGGTTTGATTGCGTTACATCAATCTATCTGCTGTTGAATTACAAGGTGTATTAGAATTTTCACGTGGTTCGAATATTCTATAATTTTGATGACATTAATTTCCAGTCTCCGACTTCAACCGCAAAGGTTCCTTTGTATACGAAAGCATTATCTAACAGCTTAAATTTAGGAGAAATTCAAATGAAAAACAAGAATAGAGAAAGTCAAATGCAATCGATTTTCAATAACCCGGCTGCTTCTAGAAACTGAGACGCAAAATTTCGCAAGGCATAATTCCACAATCATTTGGAAAATGAGACACATGAATAATTGAAACCAATCTGGTAATTTCATTACCGCTGCGAACGCTGCTGGCTCCGTTTCAATTTGGAGAAAAATATGAGAACGTTTTGCGGAAATTTCAGTCTCTAACTGCAGTTGGTGAACGTGCTTCACTTTTCGCGAAATTCTCGACAAATCGAGTGAAAGTGGAGTTAGTCCGAACAGGAAGTGGTGGATTGCGCGCAGCAAGTTGACTTGATTTAAACCTGCGTTTTACGAGAACAATTTCCAATAAATGTTATTATTTTCTACTCCGCGCAATGCGATGGAATTTAAAATATCAGATGTTGACATTCTCAGCGATAATTTTCTATATAATATTGTTTTTATGATAATATGTCGAAATGAATTCGAATGAAAAGAACTAAGAAAAATCAAAAATGTTTTTCAGAAATATCAAATTCGACATTCTAGGCTACACAGCAAACCCACTAATGTTGTCGGTTTTTTGAACATTTCATTTACCATATCAACGACTATCAAAGTGGTGGTGCCATTTACTAAATACGAATAGCAATGAATCATTAAAATATAGCTTCCTGGATTTTTTCTCGTTTATTGACCAGTTAAATAAACTATGATACACCAAAATATGATTCTTCTTCCATTACCATTGCACCTGTGATTGGAAATGTTGGAATGTGCTCTGATCCGAATGTTTGTGAAATGTTCAGCATCAAAGTTTCAAATTAGGATGAAAGTTTTCATTTAAAAAAGGTGCGTTTGTAATCCATTGTCCGATAAGATTGGTATGGTCAACCTGTGCACAACCACATGTAGTTAGGGAAAACCCCATTATCATGAACAAAAATCGTAGGCGTGTGTGATGAAAATGCATGTAAATGAGCATTCTGTGCATGATCATGGGTTTAAACATAATTGTACTTGTTGGTCGTGCCAAACCTTATACAACAGCGGCATACAAGCGCAACGTGTTTCCATTCTTCTACTGATTCAAGCACATGCGGATCCTGATCTTATTAGTCCTATTAGAAGAGTGTAAATAGCACGAACACGGTCCTGGGGAGTATGTGACGGAAATGCATGCAAATGAGCATTATTGATTTAAATTTATGTTATACAATAAATGTACAATTTCATTTGCTGGCAAAGTTTATGGTTAAAAGTATGAAGTGTATATGGCTTCCATTTATAAAATTTACTGGTGGATATTTATATAGCTCGTCTTGAGCAATGACCATCGCATTCCATAATTATTAACTCATTATACATGTACGATATATGGACGATACATTTTTGTTGCAATATGGAAAGTGACAACTATTAGTATATTATTCTCTTCTTTTCTAGTTAAAAAATGAAAACAGTAATTGGTTAGGTGTCCTGCAAATTTTACAGACAAGACGACAAGAAGAAATCTTTATAAAACTAATATGGGCTTGGTAGTATATATCCTTCAGGAATGCAGTGTCAATGTGAATAAGATCAAGCAGAACCTAAGTGATGTGTTGCTCCCCCCAACCCCACGAAATTACACACCACTACCGGTTTCTGACTGTTTGCCGTCATCAGGTGGAGACAGTAAGATTAGGATCAGTGAGCCTTGAAACAGTGGATAACCTTGATGCAAAACCTGTTCACATATTGATCTTGAGAAAATTTCTCAGTAGAAATGGTTTTTTAATTATGGTTTATCGGAAGAACAGTATTAAAAAACTCATTGCATTCAGTTTCATTTAAGAAAACCCTCTCTTGCTACCCTCTAAGCTCTTGATAAAACAAATCCCAAAATGAATTTCACCTCTAGATAAGTAAGAATATAGATATTAAATTGCCGTTACTTAGGCAGCAGATTAAATAATAATTTATACGTCAGTTTAATGTTCAATTATCAATTCACCTGCTCCTATGGTGTGCTTATCCATTAATGTCGGAACCAGAAAGAAGCAAGTTTATGAACACTAATAGAGTGAGTTAAACGAACTTGGTTTTATGATTGCGGAAATTTCGATTCCAACCCATCTAATGACATGGTTCACTACGTGAAACCTTATGGTGAACTCTGAATCATTTACACAGTTCCTCATAGCATGCCACGAGAATTTGATTGGGGCTTTTCAATGAAAGCTAGTGCGATAGCCGCCAAATTATTCAGACCGATGGTATGCGTCCAAAAGCGATTGTTCATAATCTCTCATGACTTTGATCGATAACAATATCTACTGAACCAGGTAAAACAATGTCACATGATATTGATTCATGTTTTATGTTCGATATTGATCACCTCCATCTTTTATTTTGCAGAAGAAAACATTGTAACACGAAGCGATATAGATTATGTCATTTCACTTACTGTAGAGAGTTATAGACTGTCGCAATTATTTTATTAACTATTGTTTGTACTATTTGTAAACGAGATTGGTGGGAATTTGGGTTATAATAAACTGTGTGACAAGGTAACTCGACTTTTCTTAGTCCATATGAGAACTTCCATACCAAGCTGATCAGTGTGACGCAAGAATTTTAAAGCTGCACCATTTTATATTTTTGTTGGTTGAAAGGCTTCTCAGTTACTGGTGACCAACGGTATAATAAAACGTGACTTGGTCTCTTAGTGACCCCTGTTGATTTCATGCTTCAATATCGTACTCAAACAATATAAATTTACAGCAGAATACTTCTACTATATCATTTATATTGAGAAGTCTCGGCACAGAGCCATCATGTGTTGATGCAGCACAAACGAAATTATAAGTATCTGTGAGTAACGTGGTTTCTCATCCCATCACAAAATATTCCCTTTTTATGAGCTTCAAGCGTACAATCAAGGAGCTCGCCATTGATTCTGTTGAAATTATGGTAAGTATCCATGTAGGAAACCAGTATATGATCACTGTAATCTTTGAAAAATTCTCAGAACTAGTAAGAGGGTCAGTCATACAGATTCGGATGTCCCGAAAAACGTGCTGCGCTAAAGTCAAAATGATTTGACATTCCAGGTGCTCTCACATGCGCTCCACGAAGTCAAAAACAACTCTACGAAACATTGCAGGTCAATATTTTGTATCAATTGATTGTACAACCTTGTAAACAGGGGTAATCAACCCCACCTTCCTCTTGCAGGCTGAGATTAGAAGAGCTTTCACTGGAATGTAACAACTGTGGAGTAATGCTGAATGCTGCAGGAGACTCCTTTGCGTTTGGGTTTCTAAGTCTTGGCTTAACCATAACATCTTCGATAATCACTCAACTCAATGAATCCAATTGTGATGATATCGGTTAAACAAGTTTTTGATACAACGCATTAGGTTCATAAACGAATAAATAAAAATCAGCTAGAGATTCGGCAGTTTCTTAAGCAAATCCGTAGGTGAATTGTACGCAGCTGACTTCGGATTCCACATTTGATCAATTATCTAAAAAGTCATAGGTTACGATGTTACGATGCAATTGTCACTTTTATTATATTTTGCGTTCTCTGTCAAGTGACTGAGCATTATTCCATCCTCTGCAGAACCACATTCGAGATACATTAATACCATAAATCTTATAGGCAGCCCAAGCTTCTGTCTTTTCAAACAACCACTTCATTATTCTGCTCCGGATAACAAACTGGTAGCTGAGAACGCATATATGTGGTATATGACTGAACTCGCGTGTACATATGAACAAACAAATCAATCTTATATAAATTTTAAACTTAATTTCCTTTTCTTTTCGCAATCGCGTAAAACGCCACTGAGAATTGTTGGTACAATCCGAGAAGATTCACAGACACAGTGAAATCGTGACACAATCCCATCCCTAGTGACATAGCGGTGTCGAATTAGATCAGTTCACGCTGATTAACATAACGACAACACGAAATTTCAATTTGTCACTCCCCTCTTCACTCGAACCAATCAGACCGAGGATTGCTGAGAACGATATATCGAAATCGTTTCCGCCAGATGAAGCTGATAAAGCCTTGAATTTACCAAACACGATTGATCGTAACTGTCATAGCTCCTAATAGAATCGGACAGTGAGACCTGGAAAAGGCAATAAACAAACGTTTGAGATTGACGTTGCGTTTATTTAATTTGTTACAATATTTTTCATTATCGCAAATTGTCTAAAAGATAGTCACAATCCGCTGGCTAATGAAAACGTGTGCTCAAATAAATGGCATATAAATTATTGCCATTCAAATATAAGGCCACAACATTAATTATAATGCAACACATTGAAAGATAAAGGAAAATGAAATTTCCTCAAATTTATAATACGCCATCTTTATGTACTTCTCTGAGCCTCCTTCCAGAGTTGAAGATATTTGGTATAGAAGAGTTTACATGTCTTTAGATTCCATAATATCATATCCTGTTATTTCTCTTTGCACTCAGTTAGGGGAATGGCAAAATAGTTTATATATAAGTACGTAACTTAACACAAAATTCAAAAGGCTAAGCAATTCCAATTACGTGTAAGCTACCTTGTTCTGGCTAAGTAATATCCATTTTACAACTTGAAAGTTTTCAAATTTTGTGGTAAACATTTGAGGCTCACTTGTTATTCAAACGCTTTAGATTAAAAGGAGAATCCATGTGCAATGTGATAAAACGTGAATTTCAATTTTTACATAAAAAGCTGCTAAAAATGCCTATTGATTTTCAGTATAACATTCGGTTCCAAAGGTTGTCATAGCCGGGGGTGGCAGTGGGAATAAGCTCCCACTGTTTATAAAATGCTCCCATATGGCACGCGTCTCGAATAGCCTCTGACAACCAAGTCCAGCTTCTGGCCTGTACGAGTGGCTCCCCGAGCTCGGCGGAACTGCTTCTACCAACAGGAGAATGGGCGAAGGCGAGTGACTGGCGCCTGAAAACCAGCTTGCTTCAGGCAGATGGAGCTCGTTAGCCTGGGAGGGCATTTCATCTAAGGGAAGGAAAACCCTGAATTTAAACCTCTGCTGCCTTGCGGGATACCCGATCGCGAGAAAGGCTTCGGGAGAAAACCCTAAGGAAAAACCTGGAACAGAGTCTGGTAGACGGTTAGTTGGTGCACACCACCTCTCTCTGGCAACTCCCTGCTGCCTTGCAGGTTGCACTTATTTGTGCAAAAGCTAGAGAAGCTGACTCGAACAAACGCCCAGTGGTGCTGGGGACGCCGCTTTGTAACCAAATCCCCAAGAACCTTCATTGAAGCCGACTTATCCTCCCGGAGGAGATAGTCGCACAAAAGAAAAAAGAAAGAGAGTATAATATTCAGATTTAGCAGGGATTTACAAGTGATATCAAATTACAGGTTTCAATGAAGCTGAAGATTTTCAAAATGTGTATGATTAAAATGATTTCGCCATTTTTCAGAGTTGAAAATATGTCACCAAGCATTTTAACGTATACTTTATTTATCCTCCTACTGCGCTTTCAAAAATTCACAATTTTGGGAAATAAATAAATAAACAATAACCACTACTACTTAGTAGTTATCGCATTTCGTGCAACTGAATTTGTTCTGAATTATTTGTATACATTGAACATATCGCGGGCATGACATTTTGTCTTCAGAATCCAGAAATTAGCTGAGCGGATTACTGTATGCTTGGCATAAAATACCACAAGATAATTCGATATAAAAGCATCAACATTACCTTAAAGTTCAATGTCAAGTGTGCAGTAAACTTAGAAATTGACAATCTTGCGCTTTTCTCCGACAATGATTGCTTAGTACGAATGATGATAAAGGATCAAAAATAATTGTAAGCTCTAGTGGAGAATGTGTAATAACCCAACAAATTGAATGCTTGCATGCTTCAACCAACCTGAAAAATTCGATAAATAACTTGGTCGTTCGAGTGATATAGTGTATTGTGTTGCTTATAAAACAAGCAAGTGACAAGATACAAGTTTTATGCTTGAGAAGATTCAAAAACTCTTGTCAATCTATACATCCTTGTCTTCATGTCCTTCCAATGATGTCAATTTTGGAAGCTTTTTTTCTTTACCGATACTAAATTTTGGCATTTATTGCTGGTTTTACATTAAGATTAAAACACATCTGCTTGGGTAAACTCATTTCCTTTCCCGAGTGCTTAAATTTGAAAATAAATTCGATTTCTCCAACCACACATTTAATTCTACAATCAGGAAAATGATTGATAGGCATTCGCCGGTAAATTAAAACAAACGCAATGGGACCACTGTAATTAGTTGGCAAAGCTCACCAAGAACACATTGCTGCCTACCAAATGAGCCAATTAGTTTTCTACTGGTTTAGCAGATTTAGCAATCGTTGTATGATGACCAGAGGGCGTATTCGCTAGAGGCCGAGAAAAATTGTTTACGCAGGTACTCATTATTTGTGATGTAAGTATTGCTTTTTTGCAAGGCGAAATTTGTTCATTTATTCACAATATCATATTTGCATTTTCAAAATTAAATTCAAATTCTTTGCCAAGATCTAAATTTCCGCCGAAGAATGCAGACCGAAGAATAAAAAGAAGAAGAAAATGACTTAATTCGTGTACATAAATTTTTAGTAATTAAATTAATTTCTCCACAAAGCTAAGAACAATTGAACTGTATAAAATCACACAAGCGTGATCCAGGCAGTGTCGTATTATAAATACTATACGTGGGACAAAATACTGTCAGGTTACCCATGCATAGGCAGACATGCGAATGAAATGAGAGAAAATGAAGTTAGAAAATTGACGAGGAGATCTGAACATCGGGTATCAAATTGTTATGCGCATCTTCAACTTTGAAACAGCCATCGATTGATTAACAATGTATCGTGCCAGGTAAGAAAAGAGTTTCTGGATTTATGAGTTCTTGAATAGGAAATAAAATATTGGCTTCGGGTAGAGGAAAAAGATTTTCTGGCACCGATGGTCTTGCTCAGTGGATGTGAACTGTCAGAAGAAATTTTTTTGATACATCTGTTTGCATTCACGGAAGTGACAATCGGCAATAGTGTCTCGAATGAAATCCGCAGAGACAGATCTATCTTGAGATAACCTTAATACCTCTTCTGATCAGAAAATCCTTTTCCAGGGGGCCTGGAAAAATTAAGGGGGATGCGTAAAGCAGGTCTGGAACGATGTAAGAAAAAACGAATAGGTGAAGTACATTGGGTAGGACGGAAAGATAATGGAGTCGAAGAGCATAAAATGAAAACGGGAGAACTTTCAGGAATTGTTTGGTCACATGATCGGTCCAGCTAAGACTGTCGGATATTGTAACGCCAAGGTACTTGAAGCTACTACATCTTTCAAACACCGAGACATTAAATGAAACCATAGAAATGTTTTGATGCAGAGCTAAACATCGCTGTTCACTCATGTTGGAAAATAACATTTCGTAATGTATTGTGGTGCTCACATCCCCATCCCTTACACACCACTACCGATTTCTGGCTGTTTGTCGTCATCAGGTGGAGACAGTAAGATCAGGTTCTGTGAGCCTTGAAACAGTGATAATGTGGTAAACAAAGTTATACTTGTATGCCACTGTTATATAGGGTTCGTACAACGAACCACGATGTTGAGACACGGAATCATAAGGTGATTCTTGGTCAAGTACTCAAGGCGCTTATGGTTGACCAAAGTAATGTGTTGCTCACATCCCCAACCCTTACACTCCACTACCGGTTTCTGGATGTTTATCGTCATCAGGTGGAGACAATAAGATCAGGTTCAGTGAGCGTGGAAACAGTGGTAAAGTGGTAAACAAAGTTAAACTTGTATGCCACTGTTATATGGGATTCTTACAAAGAACTACGATGTTCAAATACAGAATCACAAAGTGATTCCTGGCCAAGCGCTCAAGGCGCATATAAAAGACCAATGTGTTGTGGTGCTCACATCCCCATCCCTTACCCACCACTACCGCATTTCGTAGCATTTTTGGTATTCAAAGATAAACCAAGTGTGGATGACAATTAACCAATGCTCGTAATCATTGAATCTAAATCATGGTGAGCGTCTCGAATATTGTGGTTCAATGCAACGGCAATGTCGTCGGCGTATTTAATAGCAAGTGTAGAAGAAGATCAGAAGGAAGATCAGAAATGTAAATAAAAAATAAAATTGGGGAAAGTATTGCAACCTTTAGGACACCACGCAGAATCGGTATCGCAAGTGATGTTTCGCCATTCACGACCGTATATTGAAGACGACTTTCGAAATATGATGCAATCAAATGAATAATGGTTGATAGAACACCACATTCAGAAATTTTTCGGAGTAAAGAACTTCGTATTACGTTGTTAAACGCATTGATATTATTCCAGAAAAAAGTTTCAAAGCTTCCGTTTTACTGTCAAGAGAACGTGAAATATGATCCGTAATCAAAGCGACAGAATCAACTGTTGGACGATTTTTACGTTAGGCAAACTGATAAGCATCATATACCCATTCGTCGTAACACAATGCTTACAAGTACTTTAAGCAACTGCGACGTGCACGCGATCGGGGGGTATTTACCAGGATCGTTCTTAGGAATCCGGGTTATACAGACAGATTTGTAACAGTCAGGTATAATTGCTGTTTCCGTGCAACTATTGAAAATGGATGCGGTAGGTGCCGAAAGTACACCAGCACATTCCTTTAATACAATGGGTGAGAGTTTATCTGGTCCTGCAGCCTTATAGTGTGAGACAGCCGAAAGTGCACAGAACACCTCAGGTAGGTTAGTGAACTATGAATTGAAGAAACAAGATGGACCAGGAAGGAGTTCTGATGACTGTCATTATCAGCTAGTTGTGGCACAAAAGATTCATTTAAGGAATTAATGTCGGAAATAGATGGATATTTTTTATTGTCTTTTCCGCAAACTTCCGCAAGCGCACGACATAAGTGACGACTGTCATTGGTGCGAAGAAGTATATTCATATGTACCTTTTCGAGACGTCGAATTTCAAGCTTAATTGACTGGGATATTTGCGCAACAACATTTCCATCATGTTTTTGAAGGCTTTCTCTTTTAGTCTAGGCAGACGCTTTAGGTGGGCGGAAGAAAAATGATGAGGAATAACAAAATAGATTCTGTAAGACAACAAACGTTAAAACAAAATTTGGGATAGGATGTTACAACATCACATTATTTGGAGACATCCTGTTCATGAAAAATTTCGAAAGCAGTGGTATCAAACTTGTCTCCGAGGGTTAAAATATTATGAAATTCGAAGCCTCTAGCAGTCACCTGCCTGTAATGGCTACGGAATATTTATTTGTGGCCAGTATCTCCGTAAATTTTCGGGAGAAGTTTGATTTCTCAGTTGTCCGAATAACCTATGGGAGCAAAATTGCAAGCATGAAAAGTTTTAGGTGCATTGGTAAAAGCGAAATGCAGACAGGCTTCATAACGTGTTGAGAAAAGAACAACATTTTGAGAGTCAAGATAGAAAACATAGATAAATTGGAATTATTGAGTTCACAAACAAGTAAAATCAAATACTTTTGTAAAGGAGTAAGCATTATGAGTTCATCAATGAATGCATGAAAAGTGTCAGATTGTCAATTGTGGACAACCTAAGAATTTATCAAAATAAGGGAAAAATGGGAAAGATGGTTTACACTCGACGTCTAGGCAAGATATATCAGGCTTATCAAAAGTAAAAATCTATTTGCTATAAGAACACCAGTCACTTCGAATATAAGTTATAACCCCGGCACCACGATTTTCCAAAGGACAAACCCGTTCAAGTCGAAAGCAGCAGAAACCCTCCATAGGAACTAACTCATTGTCAATTGCAGCATTAAGCTAGGTTTGTTGAAACATAGCGACGTCGGTATGCAGTGAACTTTTCGAAGTGAGCAGTTGTGAAATTTTAGCATACTTGTACCATAAGGAAGGAATATTAAACGACAAAATACAAGGTAGAAATAGCCCGACATCGAAAAATTGCGACTTGCCAGCTTGCACGATGTTTCTTATTCTTCTTCACTGATTTCTTCAATATATGATTATTTTTTCCGGATGCCGTAGCCGAAAATTTTATTTCAGAATTTTCGCTGTAAAACTCGGAATCGCGTAATTGTTTTAAACTGTGTGCGTCAAAAATTGTCCTTCGTTGATACAAATACTTGATGAATTTAGAAACAGAAAGCGTTAGAATTTGCTAAAACAATGACGAAAAATTATGTAAAGAAATTAATGTTGTGCACGGCCGTTTTGAAGGCCCCGCTTATCAAGGATAGTGTACTCAAGTAATTTCGAACAATATGTAAACACATGGGCTGTTAGTAACACAATACATAGATCTTTATAAGCTTCGTAACGGTTTGACCAGATATCACTTTGTAGTTCTATAAGTTCGTTTGAATTCTAAATATTCAGAATTACCTGAGTATACAACGTCTATAATATCAGCTCATCTTTCATGTGAGGTAACCAAAGTTCTATAAAATTGAAACTTTCTTTTACGAAAAATCTTTATCAGAAAACAGAGCAATTGAGTACGGCATGGTAGACACCATCTCCATCAGAAATCAAAATAATGTTTCGTTACATGTTCCGGCAGCGATATATATGCAGTGAACTTAGTGATGGAAAATTCACCATATGTAACCACTTGTTGTTTGACTAAATGCAAATCCTACTCCTATTTGCATGTTTTTGAATGTGAAACCAATTAATGTTCAATTCTGGGGATGTTAGCATCATCAAGCATCTTTTTAAGGAAATTCAAAGTTATAATAGTCAAAAAGGCAAACACTTTACAGTAACAATAGATTAAAATTATTGGGTATGCATAAAAAGAACAAGAATGTATAGTCAGTGTGGAAAGTCAGGCTAATGCACTCGGGTGCGATGTTGGATTCGGCCATCATGTACTTCTCAAGTTCAGTAGTGAGCAAACTGAGGCTTGATGCACAAATGATGTGTGGTGGCAGAGAGTTCCATGTAACACAAACTCGGACAACAAAGAAGAACCTTCAATAATTTGATCTAGAATGTGGAATGTTTAACTTGTAGCCATGAGATATGCCACCACGTGCTTCTTGCCGATTATCAGTGGTTCAAGTGGGTATTTGTACATTAAAATTTCCTGATATAAATGTTATAACTTTCACTTGTTTCCCAGATTACTAAAACTAATATCAGACTGACAGCACCTTACGAGCAGCCGGAATAATTCTACGCTCTCACACTTTCGCGAATCACTACTCGTTTGCAAGTCATACACGGATAATTTAAATATATTTGTGATTGTCATCTTTACTATACTGAAGGACAACACGTTGCACATTGGCATACAAGCGCAACTTGTTTACAATTCCATGCGGATCCTCATCATTATGTCCCTACCTGATGAGTGCAAACAGTACGAAACCGCTAGTGGGGTGTGTGATGGTAATGCATGCAAATGAGCATTTCGATAACAGGTTGATTTTTCCTATTCGGGATAAATTTACTCGTAACATCCACGCGTGCAAAATTCAACAATCTTCCATGCATATAGTTGAATTTACATTCACTCGGAAGAGCTTCAAATTCTACACCGTTTGAGCTCTTGAAGTTAAAGCTCAGCATCTTTGATATCATCTTTGTCTAGTTTTGCGAATTTGGCCCTAACTTACCACGCATAAAGTTCATCTCATCAAAAACTAGCGACCCATATTGCATTGCCTACACGAAACATTGTCCCGCTCCGTTAACTTGGATACAAACAGACACGACCGCACATAAATGCGAAACGTTGAATCAGAAAGCCGCTCGACAAAAGTGCAAAAGTTGTACGTAGGGCTAACTGGGAAGGCACGTGTTGTGATCTGTAATGTCTGCTCTGGCAAAATCCATGCTAGCTGCGATACGACCTTGACGAACGAAGCGATGAATATAATCAAAGACAATTCTATCGCAGGAGTTTGCTACATCTGCTCCGAATACAGACAAATTTCACGCGGCCTCTGCAAGTCAGCAACTGTAGGCACAACCGATCAAGGACTAAGTTTAAAGGCGCAAATTCTCACTCTTGAATCATCTTTTAAAAATTCGAAATTAACCTTGATTCTATACAAGAAGCTCACTCGAAGCCAGTGTCCTCTAAAGTCAAACAAGCAATAAATGATAGTTGTATATTATCAAATAAGAAAGCTATCGCTGTTCAAAGGAGAACACGGAAAATGTTGACAATAATGACCCCACAAACGTGAGTTCCCGAAGCCAGTATATAAATCATACTAAGGAACACGTAAACCCGGCACAAACACAGAAATCATACGCCACTGCAGCTCTAGACCATTCAGTTTCAGGCGCTGACGCCAAAGCATATATAGCTATCGGAAAGATACAAGTGGACGAGCTTCGCAATATTCAAACAGTCTATTTGTAAACCGGTTCCACAATTTAAATGTAATATCTACGAATAGCCAGAACCTGATGCTCCACTGTTTGAGTTCCGATGCAGCACGATATTAAGTTTTTCTTAACCTGATGCAATATAATGAAAATATATCGACGATATATCACAATATGGAATCGACGTAATAGAAACGGGATTCGCCACAAAATGACAACCGCAATTGCGACACAATAAAAATGAACGAGAAGAAATAGTGCTAAACGCATACATGCTAACTCAGAAACACCCTTCCGTGCATACCTCGATATCCATGGTGCCTTATTAACGAATTCTACGAACTGTCCTAGATTTGTAATAAAACGATGCCGGATGTAGTCGTCATAACGGGAACGTGGTTTCACGCCTCATTGTCTGACAATGAACTCTCTTTGCCCAGCATTTCTCTATTCCGGCGTGACCGTTTAGGTGATGGCAGAGGAGTAGCGCTCTACTTCAAGCAGTCGCTTGTCTGAAGAAGAAGAAAATAGCTTTATTTCTTAAATAAATTTTCAGCAAATATTAATTTAACCACACAATTTTCCAGAATACATTGTACGAACAGAAGATAAAATTTATAGTTTTATGGAACAATTTGGATTGCCGGTCAAATTTTCAAATCCGAAACAGTTTCAAACTCGTCTACCAGTGACACGCTGTGTAGTAATCGACGAAATTTCAGCCTGAAAGAGTTTTTCCAATCGTGCTTTTTCAGTATTCATTTGAAATTTCTCTAGCCTGCGCAGCAACAATTCCATGTGACAAAATATGAAAAGTTAATCGCAGTTAAAGCGTGCTGGGCGTAGAACACACATGGTTTTTGTTGATAGAAAAAAGAAAAAAATGTGAGAAAAAATTAAGTTTAATCATATATGTACATATACATATATTTGTACCTATACTTATTGTAGAGTTAATTGGTTTTTCAATCATAAATAATGAATCTCGAAGCAAATAAGAATAATGATAACGCTGTCCATTATTATATAATAAAATATTCTTGAGCAATCCGTTCACTTTCGAACGGCATTTAAAATTTTCCTAGAGTTTTTCATGCCGAAACTGCCATCAACATTCTATGCAATAATTTTCCCGGTGAAACATTCACTCACACGTTTACACTGTAACAACAGCATGCGAGAACACCCATTGCATGCTCGTTTCTTGCAAATCTGATAAAGTTAATTAAATTAGCTTACTTCCGGTGAAAAACGGTATCTCGCCTAACACATAAAAATTTCGCGTAAAATCTGCATATACTTACGCTGAATACAGGAAACAGTTTAATTGGTCTGATTTCCTTTGGCACCGTTAATATTTAAATCGTGAGTAGTTTTAAAGTAATTTTTGCACCATAGCAAACCCGAGAACATTAGGGCAATTGGAACAATAAATGTAGTATACGTAGTGCTGGATCAACCTCTTTAATTCAAATTTTACCCAATCCATTTTAACTATTCTCATTTCGAAAATTATTTGAATAAACTTAGCTGCGTCCTTAATACGTCCTTTCTTAATAGTGCAGAGTATTGATTCTTTAAAAATAGAGAAAATAATGACCCTTGAGCTGGGTCAAAGCCTGACTTAGCGATATCCTTATAATTATTATTCGCTTCTCCGGGCACAACCTACTCAAACATTATTGTTAAATTTCATAATTATAATAAACTAGTTTTCAAATACCTCTGATGCATTTCAAGTTACACGAGAATGACTTAATGGCAGAGTTGAAATATTGCAAACTTTTAAACAAATCAACAATCTATGCAAATACTGAAGAAATTAATTGAACTTGTAAACATGTGCAAATCAATATTGCAGTAACATCACATTTTTAAAAAATAAGTTTGTTTGGAATAGAGGTTTTAGTGATTTGGACAAATAATGCAATAGTTTGCATTCGCAAGAAAAATTCTAGGGCCCAAAATGAACAATAGCCAAGTGATGCTTGAACTCAATACTTGATACATAATAAGTTTTTTGAATTTATACGCGACAATGGATGGAAACATGAATTCGAGCCCCGCACCTTGTTTCCCATTTTAATGAACCACTGAAAACCAAGTCAGCTTAAATAATTTGCACGTGACCTTTCTACTGATTGGATATCAGTAGTTGAACACTAAAAACTTTCAAACATGTATCCAACACTTCCAAAAACGCGCACACCGCTCGCTGGATTAGGTCTAACGTAAAAATTAAGAAACAGAGATTTTCTTCGTCCACCATATTTAGGATGGGCTTCATTTCGTAAATCTTTGATGAGACCACACTCCCAAAGGTTAAATAATTGATGACATATAGATCCTGACAAAACAATGTAATTAGATTGTATATGGCATCCCTTAAAAAATTTACCGCTTTTTAAACTCAACCGTATATGACATTGGCCTTTCAAGTTCAACTTGTCTAGTTCATAAGCAGAGTGCTGTGGACCTGTTACTGGTCCAATTTTGAAAAATTCTCAAAAAAGTAAACACTCTCATCAAGGAAGACAAGCAAAACTACCAACGCTTTCTATATTTGAAAATAGAAGGAAATCCTAAATTGCTATATCGGATTGTCAATACTCGATCGGGCGTGAAACCAAGGGTGTTTCCTATTCTTAATGACGATGGATTAACGGTCTCAGCAAAGGAATCATCTAATGCTCTCGCTCGATTTTATGCTAAATTATTTAATACGTTAGCGATTAGATCGACTGAAGAATTACCGCCATCGACGGTGACGCAACAGCTGACTGAGATTGAGATCAATTCAGCGATTATACAACGACATTTGTGCCAAATGAACCTTAGGAAATCCCCAGGATCGAACGGAATCACCCCGACTATACTGAAATCCTGTGACCAGCAGCTGTGTGAACCTTTGTGTGAATTGTTTAAACACTCTCCAACTAAAGGAGTGGTGACAACAGAGTGGAAGACAGGGGTAATTTCACCTATCAAGAAAGGTGGTTGACGTTCAGATCCTGCAAACTACCGTCCTGTCACCCTACTTGCTGTGATATCCAAAGTTCTAGAAAAAATAGTTCATCACTTGGAATCACAAAATATGCTATCTGTAGCGCAGCATGGTTTTCGTAAATCTCACTCATGCTTGACAAACTTGTTGACGGTATTAAACGACTGGACCCAAGCGGTTGACGGAGGAGCTAGCATCCACGCTTGCTATCTGGATTAGGTCTAGAGCTTTTGACCGAGTTCATTACTTTTGACTACTACAAAAGCTGAAGCAGATGGGTATCAGCGGACAGCTACTAGTATGGTTTGAAAGTTACCTTACTGGGCGCACGGCGATCGTTCGAATCAACGGTACAATCGCAGGTTATTGATGCCTCTAGTGGTGTACCGCAAGGTTCAGTCCTCGGGCCAGTACTTTTATTGGTTTACATCATCGACATACAAGAGGCGCTCTCATGCAAGGTGATTCTCTTTGCTGATGATATTAAACTTTGGACGCGGATAAAATCAACTGCGGACTATGTACAGCTGCAACATGATCTAGATGCTCTCTATGAATGGTCGGTACGGAATAAGTTGCCGTTCAATTTCCAAAAATGCAAGGCGTTGCAAGTTGGTAAGCTATTCGGGTAGCAATATCACTTTGGGCAGACTATTTTAGGCTGGACCAAGTCGGAAAGGGATCTTGGAGTCTTTGTATGCGGCAGCCTGAAAAACAGCCTGCATTGTGAGGTCATCCACAAGCATGCTTCCAAGCTTCTAGGTACGCTGCGACGGATTTTCAGAACCTTCTCGCATGGAACGTTGCCCGCCATCATGAAAGCCTACTTAATTCCAACCATGGAGCATGCATCACAAGCTTGAACTCCGTGATTAAAAAGGATATATTATTGCTTGAAAAAACACCATCGTGCAACCAAGCTCGTAAGTAGTTTCCGGAAACTAACGTACGAAGAACTATTTCAAAAACTGAAACTCCCTACTCCCCTTCAAAGAAGCCTTCAAAGTGATGTGATACTAACATACAAAATATTAAATACCCCACATCATCCTTTAAAACATTTATTCGAATACCGTGAGTCACGATGTACACGCAACCACTCAGCGACACTACAAATTCCCTACTCCGTATCAGCTGTCGCCGATATTTTATTGTGTACGTGTCTGTCTCCTTTGGAATGCCCTTCTCGGGACTTGTCATCGCTCCCAGCGCCGAAAAGTTCATTCGAAATTTGAATACTTATTTGTTGCATAACGATTTAACGACAACTGCGTATTAACTCATGGTAAGTATTCAACTGGACTATAATTGACATTACCTTTATACCTTTCATGCCTGAATTATTTTCTAACCCGAAATAAAATATTTTTTCTTCGGAAACGAGTTGCCCAGGGGTGAAATAACACAAATAATATAAAAAGTTTGTGATATTTACCTAATTGAGAAAATAACAAAATGTAACCAATTTGTTACATCCGGCATAAGTCACCAATGTACGATTTTGATGACTTCTGCCGGATGTAACATAAAGGTTACATCTATTTAAACGCAACGCATTTCAAAGATTTTCTGATTTATTCCAATTTTTTTACATAATGTCTTTGTAGACATGACTAAGTTTATACTGGAACAAAATTTATAATAACTAAAACTTTCACACGATTTTTATTCAGCTCACAAAACTGCGAATTGTGAGGATATTTTCGAAACCCGTACCAGCACATACTTTCTCTTTCATTGTGGACAAGTCAATGATGATTGCGAACAAAGAAGAAAACCACCCTGCAGTTGACAAAATTCTGTATGCCGCCGTGCAAAAAAATTCGGAAAATTCAGTTAGAATTAGCTTAAAATGACTTGCGAAGTTCATGTAACCAAAAGGTTACATCCGTCCTGAAAGGGTTATACCTTTTTCCTGAACGAATATTTACTATATGGTGTGCTTTTCGTGACCATAAAATCTTGAATCTTGAAGAGCGAATACTCATACATATTTGGTGGATACAAAACGAAACGCTCAAAAGTTATCATCGCAAATGGTGTGGCTAGTGTAATACCAATAATCATTACATGCGTAGTAAAATTTATCAACTTCTGTTTTTGATCTACGCAAACGACATTCCCGAGCGTGTTAAATGCAAGATTATGTTATTTGCAGACGATATGAAGCTTTGGAGAAGCATACGTACAAATGATGACTGTGAAACTTTGCAGAAGGATCTAAACACATTGCACGATTGGTCTCTGAGAAACAAACTACCCTTCAATTTCCAAAAGTGCAAGGTGTTAAACATTGGAAAGACTGTGAATTACAACTACACTCTTGGGTCCCACCAACTCGTCTGGACAACTGAAGAGAGGGATTTGGGTGTTTGGACCAATTCAAGTCTGAAGACTTCACTGCAGTGCAAAGCGGCTTATAAAAAGGCGTCACAAGGATTGGCGTTATTGAGACGGATTTTCGGCAGATTCTCCAATCAGTCGGTGCCTCGTATCATGAACACCTATCTGAGACCAGCGATGGAATACGCTGTTCAGGCTTGGTCACCTTGGATTCAGAAAGACATCAATCTTCTGCAGCGTATTTACCACCGAACCACAAAGCTTGTATCCGGACTAGCTGCCAAACCATATGAAGAACGTTTGAGGAGTCTCAATCTTTTCGACTTTCGCTGTCGTCGACTAAGAGGTGACCTCATGCTGATGTACAATATTATGCACGTTCCTAACCATCCCTTGTCCGAACTTTTCACACGCTCGCCACCCCGTGCCAGTTGGAAACATGAACTTACAGTGCTTATTCCCACTTCAAGACTGAACTGTCGAAGATATTCGTATGCTGTTCGTGTAAGTTTCACATGGAACACCCTCCCCTCCACTGTTACACACTCAGCCAGCTGGATATTTTTAAAGCTAATTTGGACAAATACTTGAGAGACAACCCAAATTTTGATACGATTTACACTACATGAGTTTTCCTGTTCTTTTTTATTGTATATACCTCGTAACTCCATCCTATGATTATTATAAGCTAAATGCTTTTTAGACCATTACAACTTTGAATCACTTTGAATCAAAGTCAAGAATTGACAAATTTATATTCTTACATACGAAATGTATGGCTTTAATTTGGCCATCCAACATTGAATTGGTTGGAGGTAAAAGCTCAGTTCAAGTAATCAAAGAACTTTGAACAGAAGTTCCACACAACGGAACACAGCCTAGCTGGTATTCTAACTAAGCAAAACCTTATTCTTCAGGATGCTGATGTGGATAATCGTACCGTCGATTATCTTCAGTTTTCTTAGCCACATAAGTAAAGTGATTTCACCCACTAAACAGTGCTATCCTATCACAGTTATTTTCCCGAAGATTATTGTAACCCATAATATTCGTTTGCATGCTTTTCCGTCATTGTAACCCGTTTAACTTCTTGGTTTATTAGGAAACTTTCTTAAGCTAAGCAACCTTAGCCAGATTCGAAACTAGACCGTTCGAATGAAATTCGAACGTCACATCACTCTGTCACCGCGACCAATTCTTCGGCTTTGCAACGCAAACCATAAAATCAAAATTATTCTAGAGAACGAGAATTTGTATTTAACAAATGTTGTCGCCAAAAACCACAACTAAATAGGAATGGCGCACTCAAACTTTGGATGAGCAATACATAAAACGGTAAGGAAATCAATCGACCAACCATATAAAAATGCAGCGAACTCATCCCCACATTTGTACTCCAAATCTACCAAAGCGCTATACCCTCATCAGACAAACAGATTATCCTCAATGAGAATTTAACCCGCAAAGAACACATTTCGAGTTCAGAACCAGTTAAATAGAATTTACATAATGGACTGTGATGTTCTCATATAATATCAGTGACTCTTGCTCGAAATTCCTTACACAACAAACACATTTTATCAGTCACATCATGTGCACCTTCGCAGCTGATTTCTTGCTGTTTGCAGTGATCAAGTGGAGCCAGTAAGATTAGGTTTAGTAAGCGGTGAAGCAGTGGAATCACAGTCATTTTTGAGCAAGTGCTCGATATCATTTTAAATGGTCAAGTTTCACAAAATTACATTTCAAACCCGGTAGTTTAAGGCAATCTCGATTAGAAGTGTTACAACGCAGACTACTTTAGTTGCGAAGGCGTAGCTAGGTTGCGATTAATGGTTACGCAATAGCATATAATGTGCGTAAAGTACGGGGTTTATCAGCGAATGCGACTGCAGCCAATCGACGTACTCGTAGGTCTGAAGACGTGCATCTAACTATTGATCCGCTGCCGGTAATCACAATTTGCATTGGGCAGGCTCATAGCATCACGGAAATAAATAAAAAAACTCATAACTTGAAGATGTAAGGTATGTACTTACGATATCACAAGCCTAGTTCTGGCAAAGTTCCGCATGCATGCATGAAAGCACAAGCCAGTTCCAGATCTAAACAGACATAAGGATCAAAATAGAATTCGCAGAAATACTCCAGTGTGCTTCGGTGGGCAGCTCACTGCTCGCAGCAAATCGATTAAGTCTTAGCTGCACAACACATGAGTACTACACGATTACATATCCGTATCTACTTCAAGATGTACCAGATAATCAGTTATGAAAGGTCACCACTCCATCAAGCATAACAAAAGTGCGGGCGAATACGATATATTAAACAAACAGACAACGAGTTGAACCAGAACGAAGCGTCGGGTGTGGAGATCAGGCTGAAATGTAGAAAAGAACGGTTGAAACGACAGCTTTGAAATCAACGTTTCTGTGAAAATTTGCAAATAGCAACAAGCATCAACCGATATAGGTTAAAGGTGGATAAAATCTTCGAATAACATTGAAAGTACATGTATGCCGCAAGTGTCACTCTGGTTTTTAAACAAACGGTTTCATTCAATTAAATAGAAAAATGAGACAACTAGGAATAAGAAGAATTTCATGTGTATTTCGAGGTCGAAAATTCTTATTTGTATAATGTGGAATTTTTTATTGCGATCGCAATTAACGGACATGATAACTCAACACAACGCCATGTTGTGTCGCCATCATTTATACAGAGGTACAGTAGTTCAACGGAGAATTGAAAATTAACCAAAATAGCTTAAAACGTTTAGATTACGGATAGATGAAAGGTTTATCGACGACAATGTTGAGAGCACCGAAGGCGATAGGGTTAAATTTTGGCACAATCGGAAGAGAGATCCGAAAAAAGGACAGTTTTGGGAAATCAAGTATAGTGGAGAAATACGCCAGAAAAAAAAACAAATTTGACAAAGTTCTACATCCGAGGAAAGCAACCATATTGTAAAATACAGAGTAATACCAGAAAGAGAGCTGTTATATTCAGCAACAAGATAGTGAATATATAAAATATCGGTGGAAAAATACACGAACAGGCAGATCGAAAAACTGTGATTTCAAAGATAAATTGAAACAAAACAGACTTGCCTCGGTATTTAGATGAAACAGTCAGTTGTTGATTGAATACTCATACAAAGACGGTGAGAAAAAGCGAAGGCAAAAGATGCAAATGCCTTGATAACTCAGCAGTAATTAATGACGATAGCGGGACTCTCTGTATCGATCAGAAGCACCAGAGCCAGACCCAGAACCAGTAGCACCAGAACACACCGCCCCACCGGACACTGATGAAGCTGACTGCGTTCCATAATAACTGGAACTATTGCCGCGATCGCGAGAACGTCTGTGCCTGTCGTATCTGTCGCGCCGATCACGTGATCGAGATCTGCTTGAACGGTCCCTGTGTCTTCGATTTCCCGAGCTACTGGACATTGCACTGTAGCCGTCGAATCCATTTTCACTTCCACTATCACTATACGAACGGCGTCGCCGACGGCTATTGCTCCTAAAATAGAAAGTGGTTAAAAATTGCAAAAATGTATTTGAAAAAACAAAGAACCGGCGCTAAGTATACAAGCGGAAATTATGTACAATTATGCATGCAGGGTGTATGCAGAGCAATAAAAACGGTTCTCAACGAAGACTAGTGCAAAAATAAGTTCCACATTTTGGTACCGTACACGAAAACATTAGGGTAGAAGAAACGAAATGCGGTAAAAATGCACACCGATGTGCAAGAGGAGTGATGTTTGATCATTTGAGCCTAAAAAATAGTGGAAAAGTACATCCAAAAAGTTGAACAACAGAATAGTTATGATAAGTAACCATCATTGTGAGAAACTGGAATACAACGGGATCCGAAAGTAAAACTAAGGTGGCACGATATCACACAATAACCGAAGACATGTAAAATACAATATTAATGCCATACAAAAAGTAAATAGAAAGTAAACAGTTAAATCAGAAGAAAGAACAACAGAAAACAGAAGACTTTTGCTGAAAAAAATATTTTCAGCGCCCGAGGTACAAATCGTGAGAGTACAAAAACGCTCCCAAGATCTAAGTAGGAATACGCGCGACTTACTTTGTTCCGTAGGACTTTGACTCGATGCCATGTAGCGTATCTTGTAAGGAATTGATCAATATGCGACAGCGATCATCGCCAGAGATTTTGGATTGTTTGATCAAAGAAATGGCAGTTACTAAAGTTTCAATAGCGCTGGCATAATCGCCGCTAGCCGCATCTTGAACAGCTCGGTTAATCGCGCTAGAGGACACGGTTTTATTGCGCTGTAAAATATCTTCAAATTCGGATTCAGATAATTTTCCACCAGAAGCTAAAAAACCATCAAAATTACCACTTAGAAAACTGCAGTAAAAATAAAAAGATTTCGATTTAAAATAAAGCCGAAAAGTGCGAAACGATGACTCTTTATATCCAGAATAAAAATTTTCAGTGAATTAATACCAAAAATCCCCGTTTTAAAATAGCTGGCACGTAAGGAAAACAGTGGTAACTATAAGGACTAGAAGGCCTTTTTCCGAATGTCACACTGCAATTACAATAAATTTTCGGAGATATAGAAGTGCCTTATTTATGAATGTTACGGTGCGTGACTACAACCACTAAATAATTTGAAGGGGTGTGCAATCGTGCAGTACTTTGTGCTGTGCGGCTAACCGTGCTAAATTGATTGGCCCAATGTAGTGAGTTGTATCAGTATACAGCTCACGCTGGAGTCTAACTACCATCTCTATTTCTTTTCTCATATCTGTTTAGGCCTGAGAAATCTGACAGTATCTTCGCCCACGTGCAGACACTGACTGTGCGGCACTTCGCCTGGATGAGGCTTGTGCTCTCATATCATATCACACTGAATAATCGTTTACTTACCAATATTTTTAGATAATCACGAAACAAAAATGTTGAGGAATTATTATTGTTTTCCTAAAAAACTCATTATAGCCTTTAAAACACTTTGAATTTATGATTATCGATTCTGATTGGTCTGTTTGTCAGCCATATTGTTTCACCAGAAAAATTATAAATGCAGACGAGCCGCAGCCTAAAGGGCCTTTTGGTCAGAGACGGTAAAGCTCTTTGCCTGAAGGGTCTGCCTTTGTTCTTGCTACACGTAGTCTTGGGTTTAGTTAATCAATAGTGACTAACAGAATAAAGGTTTTTCAGCGTTAAGCACTTGGGTAATTATTACTTGGGTTCTACTCTGGTAAAATAACAAAAAATGAAGCACAATAACAGAAACTAAATGTATATGAGCGTTGTATAAGTAGAATGCCAATATTTTCATCAAATTGATTAGAAATATAACTAGCTAATTTTGAATGTTTGTATTGGTAACCATGTATGATATATGCATGAAATCACAAGCCTGAACCAGGCCAAGTGAAGCACATTCAGAATGCACGTGGGCTAAGATACTCTCAGGTTGCTCGGGTCTAGACAGACATGAGAAGGAAAGTAAAAGTGGGAATAGTAGCGAGACTTCAGCGTGTATTTGTATGCAGCTCACTACCAGTGGCAAATCAATTTAGCACGGTGTTTGATTTACAGCACAGAAGTACTGCACGATTGCACATCTGTGAAACACGTAAAATTGGATGTCGCATGTACTTGTATTAATGCATTTGACCAGATCTTCAGGGCCATTAAGCCATATCACCACCATATCACGAGTTCCAATAATACGGAATAGAAAGTAAAGTGCAAATGTAGAAAATGTGAGCACTCAAAGAACTGGTCAATGCAGTATGACAATGGATTCTTTTGAAAACGCTTGTTAAATTGTAAAGCAGACGTACATGGAGTATATGTCTGAATTATGGGTCTTCCAAAATTATCAATTTGTGGCTGAACACCAGCGGATGCGTTTGAAGAGCCTAATCCCATGATAGAATTTGAGATGGAGTTCGGGAAGGATGCGCCGGTGAACTGGAGTTGCTGCTGGATGAAATTCGGATTTACGTGAGCACTGCCACCCGAAACGGAGGTAGTTAACGTAGATGGTAGATTGAATCCTGGCATGAGATTAGATCTACCAGGTAAAGGAGGAGGTGGTACTGAAGGCGTCATCAATACATTGGCGAGAGACAACTGTCCGTGAATGCCGGTCTGTAATGCCTGAGAAGCGAGAGCTTGTTGTAACTGATTAGGAATTGGGTTCGGTAATTGTTTGATGTTTGGCACAGCCTGACCCATCAGTGATCCTGTGTTTCTTAAACTAAATCCGAGTGAAGCTGGTATTGTTGGATTTGAAGATCTAGAATTGGAAAATCCTAAAAAGGGGCAAATTAGAAATTAATAACATGCCAGTTTCTTCTGACCGTCCTTTAGCAATGGAATCGTTTCCGGCTGCTTTTTCAAACATGTTTAAACTTTGCTTGTTGCAATGAGTGACGACGGGATTTTGCCCATGTATCTGAGATTTCGGAATCTTCTCCATAGCAGCCCGCAGAGATTGGTCCGAACCGAGTACCATTACACAGAACCTGAAATTAGTTAGTCAATATCGACATACCCTTTAGACTGACCATTTTGACGATTTTCATGAAATTTGATTTCGAGTATATCATGAATCCCAGCTTGGTTAGCGGCAGTAATTAGGTCCTGATCTGTAGTCCACTACAAAAGTTAAAAATAAGTTTCCCATACCCAAGTTAGGTTGCCCACATAACAAGCAACTCTCCGGCCAGTATGGTGCTGCGAAGCTTGATTATTTTGTTTGGAGAACTAAACCATAGAATAAGGAAAGAGGTTACCATAGTTGAAGAAACAGAATTAGGTGATTCAGATTTCGAAGGGACAATCATGTCGTCATACAGTTCTGCATTTTCTGAATACTCCTACAAATTTTGATAAATTTAAAAACAAACTTGAACAAAATCTTCGTCGATATTGTCATAGAGATCAATTTCTGCTGCATTATCACCCGCCATCGCAACTTATGTCAACCGCGCAAGCGAAATGGCCTTGACCGTTATTCGTATCAGTTCAAGGTCAAATTGCACTGCGTTGATGGTAACTAAAAGAAAATTACGCACATAATTCTCATTGATGATAAGCAGTTAAGCACACGACACTTTTATATAGAGTACATAGGTCGTTTTCGCATGTTTTTAGGTATCTGAAAAGTGAAGCAGGGGCCTTCAAATCGGCCGAGCATAAAATTAATTTCCTCGCAGGTTTTTTCAACATTTTTCGTCAACGCTATCTGTGGGCAAAATGCATCATTTTTTCGAATATCTAATGCCAATTCTCGACGCGCAATTTTGAACGAATTACGAGATACCGGGAATTGTTGTGACACTTTTGTCTCAAAACATTTGGTTACACCATTTGTTAATAAACTGGATCACATGTGGAAATTATCAATCAAGACGGAAAAGAAACATCGTTTAGTCGGCAAATTGATATCGGGAGCTGCCGGTCAATTTGTTTTAAATTACTTGGTGAATTTTTTGTAAATGCTAAAGATTCGTTTATATGCATAAAGCCAATTTCTTCTTCTCTTCACCAGCACGGTTAGGGGAAATCGATTCAGGAACCAAGGCAATAATATGCGTAAACCATGTACGATATATGAAATCACTAGCCTAATCGTGTCAAAGTGAAGCACCGTCATAGAATGCTTATGGAATGAGATGCTGTCAGGTTGCCTGACCTGACAGATATGAGAAGAAAATGGAACAATCTGTGTTTGTTTTTATTGTTATTTGAAGATTGTTAGAAGACAAGATGTTGAAATATGGTTAGCCATTTAGCGTTTAATTCCTTCCTGAAGCTTAACACGTTGTGAAAGTTTACTAATCCCCCTGGGAGCCTTGGTCTACTCTTAGGTATCTTCATATGATAAACCATTGTAGATGGTTTAGGGGCAAGTTTAAGTAATTCACTTATATTATCAGCCGCGACACCATTTAGAACCTTAAAGTCTACTATTAGGTCGCCTCGCAGCTGCATTCTCTTTAGTGAGAACAGATTGAGGTCTCTGAATCTTGCCACATAGGTTCTACCTGTGTGACCTTCAACCTCTTAGTCGCAAGTCACTGGACCCTTTCGATACGTGAGATATCGTTTTTCATTTATGGCGCCCAGGATTGAACACATTATCCCAAGTGAGGCCGCATGACTACCTTGTATAGGGCCACAGGACAACGCTGAGCGCAATGTGAACATTTCTCTGCGAGCCTTGTTTGCTTATTCGGTACATTAGGTCTGGCATGACATGAAAGCACGAGCCTGATCCAGGCAAAATGCCGTACAGTCAGAGACTGCACGTGGGCTAAGATACTGTCAGGTTGCCCAGGAGTAGACAGATATGAGGAAGAAAAAAGAACAGGAAATGGTAGTAAGACTCCAGCGTGTTTCAGCATGAAGCTAACTACCGATGGCCAATCAATTTAGCACGGTGTTAGACGCACAGCACAGAATTAATGTACGATAAAACATCCGTGCAGAGCACATTAGATACACCAATGTAAGATAGTTTTTCTCTTCACCAGCACAATGAGAGGACATCGATTCATGAAACCATTCCCAAAATGCATGTACAATACAAATATATAATACAAATATATGTCTTTTTGTTTTTCAACTATAAAATATCTGGAAGTAGGGTATGCTGGTTATCGTTTAATTCTCATTCAAAGCTTAACCTTTTAGGAAGTTTTATTGTACTTCCTCGGAGCTCATTTCAGTGGACAACCACGCAGTTGCTGAAATGTGCACGCATACCAAAAGCCTGTTTAGACTGAATAGGTTATATTTAATTTTCCCTTCGTTGCTGTTTTATTGGCCAGCTTCAATAATCCAGTGTTATCAGCTCCTGCGAGATCCTTTTTCAAACTTACGGACTTCTATCAGGTCACCTCTCAGGCACCGCAGAACGAGTTCCTTGATTTTTGCTTCATAGTGTTTTTCTGCGTGACCATCAGCCTTCCTTTCGAGATATTCTATATCTCAAGATTCAAGATTCAAGATTCAAGAATTTATGGTTACAAAAAGCACATAGCTTCACAATTACCATATCATAGTAAATATGCGTTCAATAAGAGGTATAAAAAATCAATTATACGATGTCACTGGATTCAAGTAATATGCTTACCCTGAGTCAATACACAGGCATCGTCAAATCGTTAAGTAACAAATAATTGTCCAAGGTACGAGTGAATGTTTGGATACAGGGAGAGGTGATAATTGCTTCGGTAAGGGCATTCCACAGGAAACAGACACGTATCATGTTTACATACATGGACTTTCCAAGAATAAATGTTTTTTTATTTATAATTTAAATATCGGCGACAATTAGTACGGGAATGGGGAATTTGTAGTGCCGCTGAGTGGCTACGTGTAATTCCTTATTCACGGTATTTGAACAAATGTTTGAGTGGATGATCTGGAGTATTCAATATCTTGTAAGTAATTATAACGTCACTTCGAAGGCTACGTTGAAGGGGAGTGGGGAGCTTTAGCTTTTTCAACCTTTCCTCGTATGTAAGGTTTCGATAACCACGCACGAGTTTAGTTGCACGATGATATATCCTGTCAAGCAAGAATATATCTTTTTTTCATCCACGGAGTCCATGCTTGCGATGCGTGTTCCATTGTGGGAATTAAGTAGGTCTTCATGATTCTTGGCAACGTTACAGGCATAAAGGTTCTGAAGATCCGTCGAAGCATACCTAGAAGCTTTGAAGCACGCTTGTAAATGACCTCACAATGCACGCTGTTCTTTAGGCTGCCACATATCCAGACTCCAAGATCCTTCTCCGATTCGGTCCAGCTCAAAATTGTCTGCCCAAAGTGATATTCGTACTGAAAGGGCTTACCGATTTGCAGTAACTTGCATTTTTGAAAATTGAACGGCAGTTTATTTCTAACTGACCATTCGTGTAGTTCATCTAAATCACTTTGCAGTTTTACGCAGTCTGCAATTGATTTTATTCGCATCCAAAGTTTAACATCATCCGCAAAAAGAACTACCTTGCATGAGAGCGTCTCAGGTAAATCACTGATGTAAACTAAGAAAAGCACTGGACCGAGAACGGAACCTTGCGGTACACCACTGAGGTATTAATGGCTCGTGATTGCACCCCGTTAACTCGAACGGTTGCCTTGCGCCCATTGAGGTAGCTTTCGAACCACACGAGTAGCTGCCCGTCAATACCAACCTGTTTCAGCTTCCGTAGCAACAGGAAGTGATCAACTCTGTCGAAAGCTTTCGACATATTCAGATAGCACGCGTGCACACTGTCTCCTGCGTCAACCGCTTGGGTCCAATCGTTTAATACCGTCAGCAAGTTTGTCAAGCACGAGCGAGCTTTACGAAACCCATGCTGGGCGACAGATAGTATATTTTGTGATTCCAAGTGATGAACTATATTTTCCGTCACTATGCGCTCCATCACTTTGGATATCACGGGGAGTAGGGTGAAAGGACGGTAGTTCGCGGGATCTGAACGGCTACCACCCTTATAAATTGGTGAAATTACTCCTGTCTTCCACTCTGTTGGCACCACTCCTTCGGTTAGGGAATGTTGGAACAATTGGCATAGTGGTTCACACAGCTGCTGGTCACAGGATTTTAGTGGTGCTGGTGTTATTCCATCGGCTCCAGGAGATTTACTAGGGTTCAGTCGACACAAGTGTCTTCGTATAATCGCTGAATTAATCTCAATATCATTCAGTTGTTGAGATACAATCGATGTCAGTAAATTCTCATTCGCCCTAACCGTTATCGGGCTAAACACATTTACATAGAATTGAGCGAGAGTATCAGCCGTTTCCTTTGCTGTGACTGTTAATCCATTCTCAGAAAGAACAGGAAACACCCCTGGTTTCACACTGGACCGAGCATTGACAATCCGATAGAGAAGTTTAGGGTTTTTCTTCCATTTTCAAAGACAGAGAGCGATGGTAATATTGCTTGTCCTCTTTGACGAGAGCATTCACTTTGTTACGATTTTTAGAAAATGGCTGCCAAGAGGCATCAGTTCGCGTCTTTCGGTGTTCAGTCCAAGCAAAGTTTCATTTCCCGAGCCATTTTTTGTGCGACTGCGAAGCTTAAATCGGAAGTCACTTGCCCGTCGTTCATCAACAAATCGAGAATTATGATCTATGTTTGACTGAAGTATTTTCGTGAGCTCACTGCATTGTGTTTCGGTGTTGTGCTGATCAAGTTCTTGCCAATTTACTAGCCCAAGCGATCCACGTAGACCAGCGTAGTCGATCTTTCTGAATTGTTTGGAGGACGCACCAACTCGTCTAGCACTGCAAACAAACTCAAAGGCTAGCACCAGATGATCACTCCGACCGAGGGGCGCAATGTAGTCAACACTCTCAACTGCTGTTTTCTCTGAAGTAAAGATTAGATCCAAAATTGATGGCAACTCTGATCCTCTTCTATGAGTAAAGTCAAACACATGATTATGCAGTGAAATCATGTCGATCACCTCACGAAATTTGTGATCAAATGTGTGTAGAGGGTGATCGGATCTGGCAAAGAGATGAGGAAGATTGAAGTCCCCGATGAGTAGTAATTGCGAGCTACTCTTCACTCCGGCGTAATTTAGCGCTTGTAATAACCTGTCATTTTGAGTATCATTCGAGGCTGGAGGGCGATATATGATTCCAAGAATGCAATCGTCCTGTGACACATTCGTGAGACTGCACCAGAGGGTATCTTCGAAATCAAGTCTTGGATCGTGAATTTTCATGCACTGAAGCGTTCGTGACAGTATAAAGCCACACCACCACCTTTTCTTGGGCGATCGTTCCGTATTAGCATCATGTTGGGGATTGAGAGTTCACTGTCAGTCATACAGGATTGAAACCAGGTTTCAGTAACAGCAACGAGGTCTGGCGTGTATCGTTTGCACAGCTCGGTCAGTTCAGTCAATTTGTTGAACAAACTTTGAGCATTGGTATAGATGCATTTAAGTGAGTTTTTAGAGTGTAACACTGAGTCAGTATTAGTATTTATTGGTCCGACGATGTTGACGTCGGACCGAGATCGTTTTTTGAATCAATTTGAAGTATTTTCGCGGGCGAATTTGCACCAGTTTCGGATAATTGCGTAATTGAGGGCTCCAGGTGGACCTCAACAGCGGCTTTTGAGCTGCACAGTCTAACGTTTTCAGGTAGCCTGTTTCTGTTCACTTTTAGCTTGCTTCGAACATCATCCGCCATGCTACTTGAAAGAAACGTAACCGTAAGTGGATTTGCCCCTTTCCCGTGATAGTTCGGCGAACGAGGTATTCTGTATGTGTCGACAACTACAGAATTTTGGGAACCGATATTTTCGGCTATAAATGACCATTGTTTACGGTCGTGCTCTTTGTTTTCGAAGCCCGTTGTGGTGCCCGAATTTTCTGGAACGTCAAGCAAAATAATACACCTTGGTGCTGTTTGATCCCGCCTATTCGGTGCTTTTGACCTTTCCCACCAAGGTACGTCAGCATATATACGGTTGGGTAGGTCACTTTGCGTTCGGAGCAAATACGAATTTAGTAGGACATTTTCCATGTCGTTTTCGTTGGCGAAAGTGATTTTAAGGAGACGTGGTTTATCTTGATTCGGGGATTTCGTATGACGAGTTAATCGAGTTACCGACACGGGGTGTATACTGTCTAGGCCGATTCGATTACAAACGACGAACCAGTTTTCACGCTCATGCTTTTGCCTTTCTTGAAAGAGCGTCACCTCTGACTCAGGAATATTGGTGCATATTACACCTAAATTTTTTATGCGTTTTATCGAATTTTTCTGCTTCTTGTGATATGGAACCGTTTTGCTTTGAACTTCCTCTTTTGCCTGAGGTTTAGGGCTCAATTCTAACGCCAAACACTTATCACCTTTAGACACCATCTGGGCGAATGTTAGCTTGCTGGAATGAGACGCTTTCACTTGGAGCTCTTTGGACGTAACCCCTGAGTCTGGAATCGATGGTACATTATTGACTTTTTTCAACAGTTCCGTCGATTGATGAAGTTCAGATTGCTTTTCGTTATCTTGAGCATCATCTGCTTCGGGTTGAATCTCTGGGGCAATTTTATCCATCAAGAGTGTTTTAAGCCTTTCCTCAATTATTCGATAATTATTTCCTAAAATTTCTAACCGAGGCTCAAGCCTTGCCTCATAGGCAGCGTTGTCTGGATTGTCGCTAGACTGTTTGTTTCGACATGAAGTGCATATGTAACATACACTGGAGAAATCCAAGTTGTTGATAATCGATGCCACTTCCTCTGTTAAGGCTTTATCACAATTGACATGTATTTTACTCAGGCAGCCGAAACATTTAACGACATGAGATCTAGCGCTTACCCCTTTGTTTCAAATTTTGCACACATCACGTGCAGTCTTCTTTGTTTGGGTTTTCGGGATCAACCTGCGTGTCATTGTTTCAATCCGGTGCGGGGTGACTCAGTGCAGTTATTGATCGATCGATAACTAGTGGTGGAGTGAATGCGTTGGATCGGAGTTAAGTGATCCAAACGATGAAAAGCGAACAAGGTAGGATAGAACTGTTGCGATTTCACGATTTTCGATCTCACAGATTTCAAAAGAATATCGGTCGATTCGAAGTGATTTGCTCTTCTCGGCGGTATTTGAACAGAAACAATATTCCAAAGTACCGGGTCTGTTGCACGCGTGGGTAATTTGGGTTATAATTCGAAAATTTGGATTTTCAAGAATTCAACTTTCGCGAACTTGAAACTGGTATAATCCAAACAAGTGAATTAAGACGAGTTCAATGATATCTGAACCGTTCAGTTCAGAAGAGCGAGTAAGGAAATAGATCCAAAAGTATGAGAGCACAGATTTATGCGACCGCACAGCACTCAACAGTACAGTGAAGTACCGCGCTCAGGATTGAACACAGTATTCTACATGATGTAGCACAAGTTCCTTGTATAGTGGAACGAAATAGAAGGTTTTCAGAACCAAAACAATTATGTACTTCTCTTGAGATTTCACACAAATTTAGCTTGCGCAGAAGGTTCATATAGTTCATCCGGCTTAATGTCCCTTTATCAAGAGAGCCAATGAGATTCATTGAGCGAGACCTTTCTTTCCATAAACTGTGCAAGGCATCGCATAGTAAGGAGTTGTCCAAGAAACGTTTACGTATCTCTTTCAAACGATTTTCTCCGAGCACTAGCAAAGAATGCTAGTCTGGCTTACTGTTCTATAGTTGCATATCGTCGGGGCCAGCCGACTATGTTTTATCCAGCTGTGACAAAATTGTGGTGACAATCTCCTGATTAATCTCAAAAGAGCTACATTCGTAATTTTTGGAAAGTTTGCCTGAATCACTCCCATGAAAGCAGATGAAATCCTATGCAGTGTATTGTCTTTATTATGGTTATTCGAAGCAGTGTGGCCGTCATCCAGATCAGATTTTTCTTATTGATTCTCATGAAGATCAGTGTAAATGAACATGGCCATAAAATGCTTTTACGTAACTCTATGTTTTTGGTCAGTATGGATTCAAAATTCCTTTTGGCTGTACTTTGTAGCGACATGGCTGCATGTATGGTCTGTACTAAGACGCGATCTACTAGGGGCTTTACTTGCGTTTTCACTGGTAATAGAGGAGCGAAACATTCTCGTTATTGCACCAGGTACCCACTAATATTCCTTCATCTGAATTCTATACCAGATCTCAATTCGTATTATTCCAAATTCAGCTGCTTTGCATCAGTTTTAGTAGTACATTATTTATTCGATCATTTTTATGGACATCTTAAATTAATGTCTAGGTTGCACTGAACTCCAATTAGAAAGACTTCCGTCGTAGTCGCTCTTACCTAGCGGAGAAAGGTATTTGATCCTGTAAATATCCTCTTATGAGATTATAGAGGCAAATTCAAAGTAGAAGGAGTGTGGTCCGAATTTGTATATTCTTTGGTATGCTCATACAGAGGCCCTGACAGAAAAGTAATCGAAATAATGTTTTAATGATACTTCAATCTTGAACGGAGAACCATCGCTGATACCCGGTTTATCAAGATCGATGCAGTGGGTTATTGGTTATTGGATCATGTTCTGTTGGGTGTTCTTAAAATATTTTTTCTTCCAGCAGCCACTTTAAAGTGATTCTTGCTTGTTTTTAGTCTCAGTGTCTTGCGATCCTAAAAGGTGCTCACTTGCCACTGAGTACTTCTCGCACTCGTATTATATTGGCGAGACAATTTGGAGTACATCTTCAATGACGACTACAGCAGATGTCCTGCATAGCTAATTATGACTCATGTTGACCCACTTCACAGAAGTTTTCCATACAGTCATTAGCATTTTTGAAGTGCTGTTCAGGCCATACATCCGGGAAAGCTTTGTAACGACCATTTTTGTAGCGTCAAAGGCAGGCATTTTTGAAAAATTTTGACCGTGTCCAGCTGGTTTAAACGTTCTATTAATTGGATGCAATAACTACATAAATCTGGAACCCAACGGCCTTTACGATGGACTCCGTTTATCTTGCAGTTTAATTCA
>JACCGJ010016188.1:0-42554 GCA_013407085.1 Atriophallophorus winterbourni | reverse complement strand
ATAGGGGCGACTGCAACAATTTCAGATAAATCTCTTCTCTGAATGTTAAAGGCAAATTGTTTGAATAAATCTTGCAGATTCGGCTACAAATTTTAGCTCATAGAATTAACTCCGAATCTCAATCTGGCATCCTCAGGGAAAGATCAAACGTTGACTTGTTCTTCTCCATGGGACAACTTCACGAAAAATGTTTGGAAAAATGTATATCATTTTACACTCTTTTTATCGATTTAACGGAGGCATTCGACAACATCTACAGGGAGGGTTTATTTTCAAAATGCTTGTTCTTATTTCCTGCACCCTGAAACTGATCAAAACGGTTATTTCGTTTCACTATGATATCAAGGGCTCAGTCCATGTTAACGGTTTCAGTTCAGAAGATATTGAAATTTGTCAATTTGTCGAACAAGGGTGTTTTCTTCTTACCGCAGTTTTGGGTAATTTGTTGCTCTTTCCTGAATCACGATTAAAGGACGGAGACTGATGGCAAGCTTGTCGACCTGAACCGGTTAACAGCAAAAACCAAGTAACGGGATGTGCTAATGCGTGACCTGCTGTTTGCCGACGATGCAGCAATTATTGCTCACTCTCAAGAAAACCTCCAGACGCTAATGGACTGTTTTTCGTCGGTATGCAAAGACTTTGGGCTCACAATCAACATGGACGAGACCGAAGTCCTTGATCAAGGGATTGTATAGGCTCCAAACACCACAGTTGGAAACGCTTAACTTGAATCACTTCATTTGTTGACATATCTTGGTTCAAACATAGCGGATAACCTCTCGCTAAACACGCATATAGATAAACTAATTGGCAGAGCCGCTGTAAATTTGTCCCAATTGATCTCTCGTATTTGCTGCAACCGCAAGTTGACTGTAAACAAAAAAATGATGGTATACATTGAGTGCTTACTAAATGCTTTACTTTTCGGCAGGGAAACCTGGACCACCAACTGAATACACGAACAGAAGCTGAATGCCTTCTAAAAAGCATCCGTCTTATCTTGAATATATCATGAATGGACAAAGTGACTAATGCTGAAGTGCCTTCAAATCTGGTTTACAGAGTATGTTCAACCAATTACGACAGTACCGCCTGCGGTAGCTTGTCCGCGTTTACATAATGGAAAATAGACTTATTCGGAAAGATCTACGCTATGGTGAGTTGCGATAAAGAAGTTGACCATTGGGCTGAGCTATGAAAGCTATTGGCATTTACACTGCGAGTTGGGAAGAACATATCATTACCGCTCACATTGGAAGCATTATTTGAAGCGTCGTCTACTAGCTGAGAGAAGCAGATACATCTCCATAATGCTGAACGCAAATCATGCCTCCGGCGTGCAACTGACGCCCAACTACCTAGTTCTGCCTATCGTTGCAAGCGCTGCGGGAGATATTTTTCCTCCCGAATCGGAATCTTTGTTGATTCGAAAAGCTGTAGTACATAAAAATTCAAGCGATTGTGATATACATCCAAGGTCAACATCGAACGAAGGTGGCTAGCAACAATATCGTTAGAGAGATTATTCAGAGATTATTCAATTTTATTGATCAAAAGTACTACTTTGAAATCCTCCATCTAGTAGGTTTAAACTGCCCAATCACAAGTTCAGAAATTCAACACCTTCATAATGTATTTGCAAATACCTCCACCGCTCATAGTAAAACATTTATAAATTCTGCATTCACATGCTTTTCATAATACATTTTGGGCAACAGACAAAGGTCTGTTCGTTCCTACGTGTTGCAATAATTCTGTTATTATATTTTGCTCAAAAACTTTCGAAGTTAGCTTTGTTAACGGCTTGTAAATTTAGACATGAGAACGGCAATCAGCTTTTCAAATTGGTGTTATCTGTTCCAGTTTCCAGTCGTTTCGTTCCACTCCAGCTTTGAATAAATCAATAAACATGTCACATAAATTTCTGATAGTTGCAAATGCAGCATTGGAGTTATCTTGTATGGTCGCTGAGATTATTTTACATTTTCATTTCGCAATTGCTGCGCTATCATCGTCGAGTAATCAACACTTCAGTTAAGACGGTCAATCAATTTAAACGTTGAAGCTGTGAACTGGCCCCGTGAATTTGGGATGTCAATTTCTGGCCTAAAATGTTGATAATATATCAGCGGTCTGTTTAATGGAATTAATGAAGCCAAACAAAGTTTTCAAAGTTAGTCTATATAAAAACATCGTATTGCGTGCAGCTTATTAATTAGATGTAAATGAAAAGATTTTTTATTGTCTCTAATTATATAGATAATTTTAATTCGTATCGTAACCATAAATCCACTGTGTTTATAGTATTATGAAATTCCCATGTTTGGACCCTTATTTTTATTCATTTTATGTCCTGACAAGAAGTATAAATTCATTATTCCTACAAGCTTTTTTCGGATAGAATATTGAGTATTTGTATAGTATAGATCTCATGTGTTGTAAGCGAAAGATAATACAATTTTGTGCGAAATTGCTTTAAATTGGTCTAATTATTCTAGTGTATAATGTCACAATCTATACTAACATACAGCGAACAAATTTCCCCAGCATAGTTACAATTGAATTTTGCCTATCACGCTTCTATTATTTGTGATGAGTAAAATCATTTTTTGAAATCATGCACATTAAATTTTCTTAACAAAACGTGAGGCTTGATAATTTTGTAATAGCGCGTAGATAAACCTTAACAGCAAGCAAACGAGCTACATTTTCGACAAAGAAGTATATCTCAAAGATTTTAGGTTTCGCATTTGACGATGTCCAGAAACATTCAGCTTAGATTGTAAGCATATGTTTAATTAACCACGGATGAGCAGACGAGATCCAAGATATTGGAATTCGCCTCACACATTACTCGTAAAGCATGTTTGATGGTTTCCAGACTACTAAAATATTTCAAGTAATGAATTATAATTATTTTGAATTAATAATGCGAATTTAATGCATCATGTGATTATTAAATAATTAGAATTTGCATTTGCGTAAACAGAATAATCAATTTTCAAATGTATTGATAGCAGGGAATAGAAGACATATGATATATTGCACAAACACTTATGTTATTTCTCAATTTTTAGAGATTATTTATCTTTTTGTATTTTATGTTTATTAATAATTTTATCTCACTAGAGGAGAATCAATTTTGATCGATTGGTCATTGTCGAATCAAACAATCTACAAAATGTCAGTTGATTATCAATATTAGAAGGCATTAATCATTTCCGAATCATTTATTGCCCACAGCTTGAACACTTATCGTAACCATTCAGAACATCCATAGATCGATAAAAGCACTTGTCACTTTTGCGTAATGTTGTTGGCCTCCGTCGGTCGATGTTGACCATGGATGTACATCACATCGCATGAATTCCATGTTTTGCAACTTTTTGAATGACTAAACAGTCCGATTCGGGAGGAACAATCTCTCCCACAGCGCTTTCAACGATAGTCAGAACTCTGATTTATTGCATCAGTTGCACGCCGGCGGCGTGATCTGCGTTCAGCAGCCAGGAGCTGTATTTGCTCCTCTTCGGCTTGCAGTCGACGCTTTACACAATGCCTCCAAAGTGAGCGGTCAAGAGCAAGTTCTTCCCAGCTTGCGGGGTCATTGTCAAGAGCTTTCATATCTCTTTTGCAAACATCTTTGTACCGCAAGTGCGGTCTGCCCAATGGTCGACTTCCTAAATGCAACTCACCGTAGAGTAGATCTTTCGGAATACGACCATTTTCCATTCTATAGACATGACCAAGCCACCGCAGGCGCGCTGACGTAATAGGGTGAACATGCTCTGTAGACGAGCTTTTGAAAGCACTTCAGCGTTAGTCACTCTGTCCATCCACGATATGTTCAAGATACGACGGATGCTTCGTAGATGGAAAGCATTCAGCTTCCGCTTGTGTCTTGCGTGGGTGGCCCAGGTTTCACTGCCGTATAGTAAAGCATTTAGTACGCACGCGCTGTATACCATCATCAGTGTTATGGAAGACTTTAATGTGCAAGGCAATCATTTTTTTTAAATAGAGTGTCATAATTGGTTTGCATTAGCACGAACAAATAGTCGATTCGTCAAACATTCAGATGCTATTTTTTCTCAGGTTTAAAATAGTTCAACTCTGATTAGTAATATTGCAACATTCTTCATCAAGTGAATTGAATTCTTCTCAAGATATTATATGCGTCACACAGAATCTGCCAATGAAAATCTTAAATTGAAAAAATTGAGGTAGAGTTGACGTCGTACATATCAAGTGTACATTTTGCCGAATATTATATTATGTGTAAATTTTACAGTTTTCGTTCCAAGTTTTTCAACTACCTTCAAACTGAGATCTCAAAAACGTTCGTCGTTGAACGAATTAAAAAATGAACCAGCATTCATTTAGTTTCGTGAATGTATTCCCAATTAAATTCGGACCAATAGTTTCTTATCTTCTAATTAGTGAAGACAGAATCAGTTGGAATCTGTAAAAATCGACAGAGCTAATCGAGGTCTACCTCTTGGCATGAAGTTTGTGCGAAACTTTTCACACGCTTATAGAATAATATATATATATATGCTCAAATCTCCGTACTATGCCACCTCCTTGCTATGCCACTCTCGCTATTGTGCCACTTTTGCTCGGTCGCGACAAAATTAAATACAAAATAAATTTACTATGCTACTCCCTACTCTCGCTACTATGCCACTATTCTGTGATTATTTAAAAGTGCATTTTTGCGCATTTTACGCATATAGTCAGCTGGTTTCAAGGTCAAACACGCGATGTTTCGCCCTGACACCAGCTACAACAAGCCAATCACCTCACGCACAACGACAAGCCTCTTTTCTACTCTTGCTTTAAGTTGCTGCTATGCCGTTGGCTAGAAACCATGGACGATCATGAAAAGGAGTTCAAGTTCACGTTACTGGACTCTCTACACGTCGCCCGGAATGCTTGGGAACAGGTCAACAAGTCGATAATCAGGAACTGTTTCGCGAAAGCCAAGTTTATCGAAAAATAAATTCGAACTGAGCCTCGGGATTCGGAGCTGCTCGAGATATGGGAAGCTCTGCCTGCCGAGGAAAAGAACGCACGAGAACGAGGCGATCGAACTGCTTGACTTTCTCGAAGCCGGGGAACGCCTCGTGACTGCAGGGTGATTCACGCTGGAGGAGATTAAGGAGGAGATGCTGTACAATGAGGAGCTGGTGGAAAGCGGAGACGAAGTGATTGTCAAGGAGGAAATCGTTCTGTTCGAGGAAGTCCAGCGTGCTTTGATCACTATCAGAAAGTTCATGAAGCAGACAAGCGGAAAGCCCGGTGTGATGCAAGCGTGTGATCGGCTAAACAACGAGATGAACGAGATCCGACGAAAGAAGATGCGTCAGCCGACGATTTTCGAGAGCTTTGGGCTGATCGATTGAGCAAATAAATAATGGACTTGAGAAAATAAAGCCGTTTTTACAAAGTCTCGTTACTATGCCACTCTCGCTACTATGCCACTCTTGCTCGGTCCCGACGGGTGGCATAGTACGGAGATTAGAGTGTATATATATATATATAATTGAGAGAATTCGGGTTTCCTTGAGAGCTCTATTAATATCATGATTTCAGATTTAACTACAGCTAATTATATCAATTGAACACATTTGTGTTTAACAAATATAACTAAATTTGTACACCTCATTAATATGTCATAATTTACCTTACAAGCTATTCTTCTCTTAATTTAACCATGCAAAATTTGTTCATAACAAAAGTTTCTGCAAATCTGGAGCTTCAGGCTCTGACTTCCGATTTACAGGAATGTCCCATGTTTCACCTCGTTGGCAAAAACATGCAAAACTCACACATTTTATACAATGTGGTCTTCTGTCTAAATCACGTTCACGCAACATATTTCGCTCTGTTTAGTTATGTTGAGTTTTTTGTTGTTCAACATGACGATATACTTAACTAATGAAAAGATTACCATTATTTCAGGCGTGTTGACAGATAGCGCATTATACCTTTGACTTAACAGTAATTAGCCACCTACTTTTATTAATTGCTCAAGCTAAATAATATATTTGGCTTTCAAATAATTTGAAGTATCCATCTACATGTACACCAGTATAACTGTCTCGGAGAGTTAATGCATTGCGTATCGTCCATGAGCCCGTGATTAGGTGTTTACTCAGCTGCATTCAACATCTCTAGAATAGGAGCAGCGATTGATGAGATAAAATTTAGCTTATTTGACGTCAATTATGAATATTCCACATTTTTCTGAAGATTTATGTTATTAAATGTTGGTTATACTTTGTTCGGAGTAGGATAACGTTGAAGAAGCAATTGAAGTATGAGTCACACCGCACAAATCGCGCGACATAATATTATTGTTACGTGAGGCTAGAAAGTGCCCGACGTTAATTTTAACGTTGCCGTGAATCATACGGATCTATAAATGTAAAACGGAAATATTAAAGTTTTATTATCACATGATTTATGAGGATTTTGCCCCAAGTATTTACATGAAGTTCGTGTTTTGTAAATTTGTCCAAAGAATACGACCATATAATCCCAGTGTAATAGCTATAAGGAAGAGAGCAAATTTTAAATGAAAATCATTTTGATTATAAGTAAGCAGTATTTCGAATAAAGTGGAGTAGATATTAATTGAATGCACACAGTGCCACGTATTTTCTTTAGTTATTAATTGAATTAATTGAAATATTTTCAGCAATCTCGATCTCAGCAATTCAATCATAAACATCAAATAATCACCGGGAGGTTACAAGTCGTATTTTGCTCCTTTTCGTATTTAATAAACAAATATAGCGAAGGATATCGTTTTCACTATTCCACATCAGGCTTAAGAAATAATATTATAAATATCAAGCATATAACGGATAATAATGTCACATGATATTGATTTAACTCGTCCGGTCGATATTGTGCATGGTAATCACAGATTACATACTTATCTTTTGAAGCATAAGTCGGGTTTAACTAATTGGGTGGCTATTTCCTCATCCGACCACAAATTATCCGCAGTAAGTCTTCTTGAAACGTTGTGATGAAGGGTGTAAACCACACAGAATCCATCCTCAGGTTTCATTCGTTGGCCCACATTGACCAGAAATACAAAAAAAAGATATTTTTTGCAACTAACTCGTTGATGTATAGTCATTCGATTTTCAACTTTCGTTGTCGGAATGCTGAAGTATCCCGCTCCATAGAAGCAGGTGAATCGGTAAATGCTCGTTGATTTTGCCTGATGTGGTGGCCAGTATTTAAGCTTCTGTCTGATCACCAGTTTGTTGTTTGAAGTTATCCGCGCTTTTCCAGATTTGAAGCTCATTTTAATTATTTATTCTAGCTTCGCTGGAGGTGTTGTCTACGAATTCAATTCGAAAACATAAAGACTTCTTAAACACAGTTGACTGGGGTACCTATGAAAGCATTGCGTGCGAATGTCTTCTAATGAATTATGTTGAATGGCTATGTTTAACAAAGAAACTTTATATCAGCCAAGTTTTCGGTAAAGTGTCTTCAGAACAAATCCATTGGGCTCGTGTGAACAAGGTATATACCAAAATTCTCTTTATTCACATTGGGAGAACAATTACACATTGAATATAATGTCCAGTTTAAGTTGATTTCCGATAAACCTGTCTGCTCAAGCTTTAATCTCGTCTTCTTTCTGGTAAATGTCTATCATTTACAGTTTTTATGAAAAAGATATAATTTTAAGGACACTTTTTGTTTAACAGAAATATAAATGGAAATCTTTTCAGTATCATATAAAACATGTCATTGCTGCAAATGAAGTTAGACAGAACAAAAGTAAAAGATATGATTTTAAAGATCACTAGATTCATAATTTATTGAATAACCAATAAAAATCATCAACTTTTAAGCGCTTAAATAAAAATTATGTACAATGAATTTAATAAAATGTAAATGATACCGATTTTTCATCAGTGTTGTTGATAATTTATTGAACTTTTTTATAAAATTGCGAGTAAAAAGATGCAACATAATATGACCTATAATTACATTTAGGGTTCGCTGCATAATTAAAGAGTGAGATATCCTAGGGTGATTTCGGCTGAATAATTAATTTATTCGCATTCAAATGCAATAATCTTGAAATTAAAAAAAACTAGATGACATATTACGTCAAAAATACATTCTTGTGATCAGCTTGACTTGTTTTATACTGAAGTGAATTTGTGTGTTTGATAACACGTGCGATTTAACAGGTTGATCTGAGGAATGCGAACTATGCACGTACTAGTGGGATGTGTGATGGAAATGCTTGAATGCCGTACTAACCTTATCATACAGCGGCGCACAAAGGTAGCTTGTTTACCAATTTCCAGTGTTTCAATAGAATGTTGATCCTGATCCTAATGTCACTACCCGAAGAGTGCTAGTGCACGAAACAGGTTGTTGAGCGCGATAAAAACGCAGAAAAATTTGCATATTTAAATTATATTTAATTAAGTGTAGCTTGGTCCACTTTGGCTACACTAATTGTTAATCCAGAAACTCATAGCTAGCTTAGTCATGAGGGTGATACATCAAACTCGTTATGTCATAATTCCATCTATCATCCTTAACACAAATATATTAAAACATTAGTATGTTTATTTATCGTAATACGCATAAAACCTGCTCGTAAACATGCTTAGATAATTACTTATTATATAGAATATTATCATAGTTTTCAAGTTCAACTATATCATCCAACCAACATAAACCCTATGTTAATATTTTGCCTTTTAAATTATTTCATTTCTTATTTTTAAACGAAAATTCAGGTATTATCCCAAATAAACTGGGACTTTCAGCTGTTGTTTTCCAGCGAACTTGGACTAAATTGTGGTTAAATTTTGTTTCACTGTAAACTAATCATGAAATCTATTGTGTGAAGAATACTAGTCAAGAGAAAAGCAAGTGCTGAAAAAGGTATGCTTACAATTTTAGTATTTGTCTTTTTGTTTTAAACGGCTGCTACATTTACCTTTCGAGCAACTGTAAACGTTGAGCATTCTTGAAATAAGTGCGATTAATTGCTCAATGAACACTTTTTCCCTGGAATATTGGTCAATCATGCTCATGACGTTTATGAGAAATATATTCTAAACGAAGTCCGTTATAGCGTCAAGGTTAAGTGGCGCCTGAATTTCCCAATTATGATATTGATAACTGTAGATTCACGACAATTATGAATAACCCTGATGATGGTTTGTTTCCAGATAAATGCTTGTAATTAAGATAACATTTTAGGGGATTATGATTCTCGAATTCCTAGAAGGCTATAAAAACCACTTATTTTATATACCTCAGATCATGCTTAATGTGGTTCGTCTATCAAGCCCTATCACCAACACAACATATAGTTAATCAACTCGGCTAAACCGCTCTTTGGATTACAAATATTTTCATCGAGAACACTTTCAATATTTTTTGCTGCTGACGAATCTTATCAATTGAGCAGGTTGAGTTGATGGTATACTTTGACGTAAGCGTCTTGTCAACGAATGTTAACAACTATAACGTCAAAAAATCAACAAAAAAGTAAATTAAATTATAGGTATCCTCGATAAATGCTTAATATACGCGTGTCCAAATTAATATTGAACCGAAAGGCTATTCATCTAATAGGAAACACTTTTCATTTAATTGACAAAAAAGAAGGTTTACGGATGAGTTCGCCCAACCATTGGTTGCTAACAAACATGCAAATGGAGCACTTAGAAAAAGCAGTAGCACCCACACCCATATAATTATAATTTCGTTAAATTAAAACATTACTTTATATGTTATCTGCAATGTATTCGTTTTTTTTAAATCAGTGACAATCATAAGGTTCGAATATTTTATTACAAATGTTTATTCGTCTTCTTTTTCTTCGTAAATCAGGAATGCAAAAGAAATTTAGTTTAAACTCGCATAATCCGCTGCAAAAGGCATTAGCACGATAACTTCCATGGTCCATCCACAGGAGTGCACTAATCAGAAAAACCTGCGCGGATTATAAAATGTATTTCATTCTATATCGAAATCGGTTTTCCTTCGGAGAACTCAGCCAAAAGGAAGAATTCGACTTGTAGATCTGTGTGAAATTCTTGCTATTAAAACGGAAAATCCTTGCAGAGCGATAGTATCTATACCGTGTGTAAAACGCCTATAGAACACTGAATATATAGAATCTTGAATAATGCACTAATTTGTTTAATATTACGAACAATTCGTACCTCAATAATGGAAATTTTGGATACAGCACATTGATCTTGTGTGACAAAGCGCGTCTATAAAGTACAAGTTTAACTTTATTCCGGGTTTTTATTTTAGGCAAAACGTTTATAGAAATTTCTAAGGGATTTGCAAAAAAATAGCAACATGGGCGATAATCGATCGCACAAATCTTGTGAATATATATCGCTGATATGTGATTCTGCGCTTTCGAACAAGTTCTGGATACAGGTCACAGCGTTGATCATGATAATTTAGAAGTTATAAGGGTTTGGGAATTTTATTGGGAAAATATCGGTTGAAATACAAAATATAGGTGAGCTTTAGTTTCTTAATGTTAACCTGTAGATATCTTCGTTTTATGAACTGTTTGGAAAAAAATACCTGTAAAAATGCAGCTAACAAGGTGGATGGGTCGGATATATTCACAATGTGACTCTGAAGTGTATACAGATCAATTTTTATAATCTTTGATGCACGCATGGATTATGCAATGTTCATCTATTAGCGGTCGCGGATGCACGGCAACTTAGCAACTGAATGAAGGTTGATTTCATACTATTGCGATTGTAATTCAAGTTTCTGTCTTATCCTTAGTAAAACACTTGGTTTGATAAAAATTATGTTAGAAGCAAACCTTTACCCACATAATACTCTAACCGATCGCTTGCAATCTTTTTTCATCACTATGTATTCCCAATTGGTCTCAAATATCTACGCAGCATATTGATCTGGAGCATAGCTGGTAAAAGTTTCAAAATTTCAAAGTTTGTAAATTAAGTTGGTTTTCAGCTCCAACAATATTTACTACTTCAACATATATGCCTTGAACCCGAGCATCTGCGAGCCTGGATTGAAATGCGATTGCAAGTGATGAATCTCAGAAGAATAGAAACCGTTTATAATTTTAGAACATTTCCATGTTGAGGATCTTATTACACGTTATATCAAAGTTTATTATTTTATTAATTATGCAGTATACAACTTAAACATGCAATTAAATGTTTATAATACTCCAAGTAGTTTTTATCTTACAGTCCTATAAAGTGTTTCCTAAGTTGCGATTTATTCAGCAGGAGAAATTTAAACAATTTAGTTACAATAGAGATTGATTTTATTTGTAAACGCATAAATTCTATTTAACTCAATTATGCCCCTCGCATTAGCAATGTGTATTTAGTTGTAATGAGATTGAAACGTTGTTTTTAGGCATATATCACATAACTATGCGAGATTACTAATCATTATAATAAAATCAATAAAAAACATTGAGAGTTAACTTAAATATTACTTCAGCTTTTGTTTTTGACTGGATACGTCAGTTGTTTACCGAGCCGCACGTGAATAGCACGCGATATTAATTAATTCCATAACATTTGACAATCAAGCAACGCCATGTGTTTCAAACGTGTTGCTTGCTGTCACAAAATGCACATCAACGATTCACGATATGTCTAAACAACTGTGCGGATTTGAATTACAGCTCTGACACTCAGTTTATTAAGCAAAATACCGTGCTAGGTCAAAGAAGAGACTTTTTAAATTCTATAAAATTTGTATCGACAAACTAAATGCGATGGAACTATTCCACAATTAATTGGGAAATGTTGGCAAAGATATGATGTGCTCATTATACTCCATCCAATTCTCGGCTTCACAATCCACGACGCACATACATAGGACGGATTATGTACGTTAAACATGTAAATGATAGATCTTTCTTGCACGGTCTCATGACGGATGGTAATGAAAGCCGAAAAGAATTTTCCAGCCCAATGGCCGATATCCTTGCGCCGAAAAATCGATAAGACTTGGTTGCAGGATCGTTCGAACGCTGTATCAAGCTGGCAATCTGGCTCAAGCCATGCATGAGCTCAACAGATATGAACTGAGCATACTTAGAATGTCCGAGTTGAGATGGAACGGCTTTAGACAGCGCAAGGTAGATAGCTAAGCAAGATAACCTCCATCATGATGGAGTCGCTCTGCTTGCAAGCAAAAAGACCAGCAGTACGATCATGCAATTGAAGTGTGTAAATGAGCTACTCCTATATGCCAGACTAAACTCGAGCTTCTGCAAACTCTCGATTGTGGTAGCATGCTCTCCAACAGAAGAGCCCAAGCTGAGAAAGACAGGTTTTACGAAGCCATGCAATCAGTCTTGAGGGTATTCCCAAAGCACGACCTACTTGTGGTAATGGGATATTTTAACGCTAGAACCGGAACTGTAAATACGGGGAGGCATACCATGGGAGTGCATGGTGATGGCTAACAAAATGATCATGAGGAGAGGCTACTTGATTTTTGCGTAGATAACGATCTTGTCGTTGGAGGCAACCTAATCCCTAACAAAAAAATCCATAAAATAACCTGGTCTTCTTCGGACGGCAGAACAGAGAGTCAAATTGATCACATGATGATAAATGGTAAATGGAGGCGCTCATTACAAGATGTGAGGGTCATGCTGGTTCCGATATTAGTAGCGACCATTTCTGGTTGTAAGAAAGAATTGTTTGAAACGGAAAATTGCAAATATCGGAATTCAGCGCAGCCCACGGTTGAATGTGAATAGGCTGAGCGATGACGCCGCGAGGAAAGCTTTTGGCAACATACTGAGATAGGAAATCAGCGCCCGGCCTAAGGATTCAATCACGATTGACGTTTTCAACCGCAAACTAAAGGCCGTCGGAGAAAAAGTCCTCGGGTACAGAGAGAGGGGCAAAGCCTCGTGGATCTCGGTAAAAACCTGACAACTCATAGAAGAGAGAAAAGATGTAAAGAAACGCATGCTGAGCAAGAAAATGTCTAACGAAAGGAATGCCATCACTGAAGAGTATAGAATGAAAGATAAAGATGTTACAAAATCAGCGCGGAAGGACAAAAGACGGTATGTGGAAAACCTGACACAACAAGCAGAAGAGGCGTACCAAATGAATGATTTGAGAACGTTATATGAGATTAATCGAAAGCTCTGCAATCGTAGTCAGGCAAGCAATGAACAAGTGAGCACCCAGGGTGGAGATGTAATAATGCAGAGAGGTAATATTTTTAAACTTGGCTGGTCAGCGTCGTCAAACTCTGCTTCAGAAATTCCCACGATTTCCTTCCATGGCTCAAACGTCAGCAGAAGCGAACGTTTCAATTATTTTGGCGTCATTTTCTCATAGAGTCTCAAATGGACCGATCATGTGACTGCACTGTACTTCAAGGTTAGAAGTTTATCATATTACGCCTTACATCTGCGTTCCTCAGCTGTTCCGCCTGATGTAGTTATATGTTTTGTTTTTTCTTGCATTGTTCCCATTTTAATCTACGCATCTTCTATAATTTTTCCTGGTCTTTTTAAGAAGGATTTTTTGAAGATCAGAAGAGGAATCAAATTAATTACAAAATTGAGCTCTTCCTCTACCGAATTAATTCGTGATATGATCGTCGAACGCCACTTTCGTGAATGTGAGAGATTGATCAGAGTCATATCGCCTGATAATGCACACCCAATGCATGAGGTCCTCATGGCTTGCAGATCGTTCCCAGCTACGCGTAGTCAACATATCGTCCCGTATGCAAGAACTGAGAAATTCAAAAATTCTTTTATCCTCTACCTGGCTAGAAATTTGGTTGATCATACAAAAGTTATTCTCGATTTGAGGAAGAAACTGACAGTATAATAACTGAAGAGGGATCATCCTTATTTGACATGTCTTTTTCAAAATATGTACATTTAATTGCGTGTGGTCGCATTAATTGTATCGCTGAAAATCCGTGTACTCGAATAAAGCCATTTTTCTTCCTGTTCTTCTTAGTCAGATGCCGAGATAATTTTGAGCTCATTCTAAACCAGCCACCGCCTGAAACCAACGTCGATATACCTGAGGCAGCTACAGACCTCGACGTCAACACAGACCCTATCAGCCTTCAAGATGTACAATTTGCTATCCAGAGGTTAAAATATGGGGAGAAACCAGGTGACCATGTTGTAGACGGTGGTGAGGTCTCTTTTTCCTGCATGGAATATGGAGTGTATGCCGAACTGCTCAAGGCGAAGACCGAAGAGACCTATTCCAGAGCATCTGGGATACTGAGCAGATAGCGGACGCCTGGCGTTCGGGTACTATAATCAAACTTCCCAAGAAAGGCGACTTGAGCTACTGCACCAATTGGTGAGGTATTGCGCTTCTATCAGTCATGAGCAAAGTATTCTGCCGCATCATTCTCCGACGTGTCTCCGATGGAGTTGAATCTATTTTACAACAAGAGCAACCCGTGTTCAGAAAAGTAAAATCTTGCATTGACCAAATGTTTGTACTCCGTCAGATCCTGGAGCAGACACATGAATGTATTGCCGGGCTATATGTGGCCTACATCGACTTCCAGGAGGCAATCGAAAGCGCTCACCGACCAGTGTTATGGAAAATCCTCCGTCATTGTGGTATACCACCAAAGATAATAAATCACATAAAAGCCTTTTATGAGAAGTTTGAATGTCGAGTCGCTCACAATGGAATGCTCATTGAGAAGTTTTAGGTTCGTACGGGAGTGAGGCAAGGATGTATTCACGTACCGATACTCTTCTTACTAACAATAGACTGGATTATGAGACAGGTGATTGATGGCAGGGCAACAGGCATTCAATACACCCCCGCGGGACCGCTGAAAGACCTGGATTATGCGAATGATTTTGCCCTTTTGGCATGCAAGATCAGTGACATCCAGAACAAGAGCGATCGACTATCGGCAATTGGCAAGACGGTGAGTTTAAAAATTAACGCTGGCAAATCGGAGATAATGCGGAAGAATGTTCCGGAGCAACCATCAGTGTTCGTGGAAGGTCAACCGCTCAGTGAGGTTACAGATACAGTCTACCTTGGGAGCAAACTGACTGTAAATTGTGACTGTGAAGATGAGGTCAGGAGAAGGGTCAAAAAGGCGAACTAAGCATTCTGCTTGCTGAATTCCATTTAGAAATCCTCCGCTTTTTAGCACGAAGATCAGACTCTTCAAGAGCAACTTTCTAAGTGTGTTGCTGTATGCATCGTAATGCTGGAAGACGACCGCTGCCATTGAGCGCAGAATGAACGTGTTTTAAACAAAGTGCTTGAGAATGATTCTACGGATGTTTGGCCACACACCATTTCGAATGAAGAGCTCCTGAGAAAAACTGGTCTGGAGGTGGTATCTACCGTAGTCAAAAGTCGACGGTGAAAATGGTTCGTTCATGTCTGCAGGATGGATCTTAGTTCGCATACTAAGGTAGCCATTCACTGGCTTCCGCCAGGTAAACGAAAAAGAGGAAGGCCCAAGCAAGCTTGGCGCCTAACGGTGGAACATGAACTACATGCACAAGGATTCACGGTGCAGAAGGCAACGGAAGCAGCGGCAGACCGTAACCACTGGCGTGGGGTTGTCTTCGCCTCATGTGCCACCTGGCACGAAGAGGACTGAGTGAGTGAGTGAGTGAGTGAGTGTCTCATCAGGTCGTTAGCATCGTGTACGTTTCACAAATCATTGAATCACATTGATAAACAATGCGTTATTGCTGTACTGACAAAAACTAAATGCATAATTTACCTGCTAAACGCATTTTAATTATTGAAAGCTGCGCACTACTAGTACTATTCAAATGGGCTAAAATTTAATATAGGTAGGATAAACTGTAATTTGGTCGTCATAGTCAAGTTATTTTTGAACCAGCCCCGCAGTGATTGTTTAAGTTTTAAAAATTCAAATTGGCTTTAAGTTTTGTTTGCTCGAATCAAAATCTCTTTTGAAGTAACCTTATATGAAAATTGAGGGAATATATAAAATGTTCTTTGATAATTTTTAATGGAAACATGCACGTACAACCATTGTGGTTAATGTTCACAACTAACCAAGATTAGATCACTGGTTGGTGAATGTGAAAAATTCGATAAATTCTCTCCACATGTTCCTGAAGGCCTAATTCCAGAGTTCATATCTCCAGGTAAATTTTCAAAATGTCGGTATTAGCAACTTTTAATTCGTGAGGAATTTTCCGCAGTTTGAAACATTAAGAATGTATAAAGGAAATGCGAGAAAATACGAAATTATCGTCAACGCTCACGGGTTTGTTAAATTCGCATGTGTTACAACGTGTGGTTGAACAATTTAGTTGAGCCACTCAGGCAACTTCAAAACGTTTTCAAGCATTCGGATCCCTTTCCTATATCCCTACTTGATGAGTGTGAACAGAAAAATACCGGCCGTGAGATGAGTTGGATGCAAAAACATGCAAATACAAAGGCATGTACATAGTTCACTTTCACTACCCGAACCTTGCATACTGCCAAAAATATTTGCTGTGTGTGATGTAAATGCATGCAAATATGTATATATCAATTAAATCCATGGGTATAACCTCACGCTTCGGAGTCCTGCCTCATTTAACCATGACTTTGAAGTACGAATTTTGTTTTCAATGGGAACTTTGCTACAATTCATGTGGATCCTGTTTGTTTTTTCTTACATCCTCACGTTTGAACGAAGACGTTGGTTGCGTCTGATGTGGAAACACATTCAAATACTGTTTCAGTTATAGACCATGTGTTTAACCATGTTGATGCGAAATTGTGTACTGGCGTTAAAACAAGCTAATCTTGTCAGTTGTATCAAACTGTTTTCTTCAGTTTAAAATTTATTATCTTTCCTCAAATATTAGAAGGTATGTAGATACTGATGCTTAAAATAGGTCATAATAGCACCAGGTCGTTCGATGTGAACTACTATCCTGTGCTAACATCTATTAGTCACATCTCGTGACCATTCGATCAGAGTTAATCCTATTCAACCATCTTTTCTGTTTAGCAGTTCATTCCGTGACGATTCTTGCAACAAGAACAAACAGTAAAACATTAAACAAGATAAGAAAAAACCAACTCGCCAAATGTTTATTATCATATTGCAAAAATTAAAAAAACGCTTGAATAGCATAGTTAATTCTTGTAACCAAACAAATTAGAAATTTTATTTGTGCTGTTTATCACCGTAATCTGGTTTGTTAGTCAAATTTGTACAAACCGGTTCCATATTTGGCCGTTACCGAGTTGAGCACATTTGATCGAACCTGACGCATTTCATGGTAGCTCAATAGCTCTCGTTTGATACAAGTTTGTTTTCAGAAAATCAGGATGTATTTTTGTAATTTTTCGTTCAGTTTTGTGATTATCCATCAGACTTTTCGACAATTCCTAATTTAAATTTGCATACACAGGCGACTAAAATTCATTACGTAAAACATGTTTTCCAAAATACACTTTCTTGATAGGCAATGAATGAACGTTAATGTTTGACTAGCTCTAGGTTTCAATGGTCTAAAATCGAAAATACTTTAGCATAGCCACATTAAAAATATATCTGAAATGCATAAAAATAACAAAGATTTTTGTCACTACGTTAAATTCCTTATCCGATTTCAATGGGTACATGTGATCAAAGTACTCATAGAGAACACTGTTTTGCTTTCCTTTCGCATGCTCAAATATATCAAAAATATTTCCGAAAAGCAAGAGTGTAAAAAAAATCGATCCCAATCATTTTACATTGTTTAGAATTTTCGTTTTCTTCAAAACCTCGAAATTAGCGCGAAGAAATGAGTGATTTTCCCATAGCAACTGTTAAATGAATTTTTTTGTTTTAAGTTTAATTTGATCGATTTCTTTTAGTATACATACTAACAGACATACGTGTAAAATTAATCGTGTATGAATGTGAAAAAAGTGGTTTCTATAAATATCCTTTGAATAAACACAATTTTTAGAAGAATCACCGGAATTATATTATATGAAATATATTTGAAAGTGTATTATATTTTATATATTTTATTTATAAATTTAAAGAACTTATAATATCATGTGTCTATAAATGAACAATATCCATCTTAACTTATTGAGAAAAGAAAGAAGTATTATAAGTGAATTGATCTGTATGTAATAATTTGTTCACCATCTCACATTTCACGAATCTAATTTTTCATCCAAAATTTTTGCGCTAATCCGGTTTTCATTATCGTTGATATCCTGATTAATAATTGTGTTACTTGATTGCATGTATCGACGATATACATTATAATTTTACATATTAGGTTTGATATTTCGATGAATTAATTGCAAGATGTTTGCTCGACAATGCAACCAAATACAGAATCGACATGCCATTTTGTCGACAACAGATTTCAAATAAAAGAAAATCCAAAATCGAATATGAAGGGCTCTGCCTGCTTTGACCTGCACAATGTCATCTGTAGATTACGTGTCTATGATTCTTTCGCGTTCGCATCAAAAAAAATATTGTTCAATAAACGATGTCGAAGCTTCAAGTTATAAGTCAGATTAGGCAAGTTTAGCTCTGGATGCATTCTCAAGTGAAATCCTCAATATTGGTTTTTGTTTTGTTTACAAATCTAGACAGTGTTGGAAGAAAATCCTGCAAATTATTATACGATAAGTAATCCAGCAATGCCCTGATGACGTACACGATGAAAGTTCAACTAAAATTATTATAAAATATTTTCATTAAGCTATTGAGTCAAACAATGAAAACATTCTTAGCTAAGAGTAGAACAGTTAGCTCTGGGCGATGGGTCGATCAATTTGATATCACGGCAAGGTTAACTGAAAATTTTTGGACGATCGAACAAAATCCGCAATGCTGTTCTAATGCCGGAGTATTGATTGCTACAGACGCCAATATTTCTTTTTTCGGGCAAATACAATTACATTTAGGTTTTAGCTTTATTTGAGTTAATGATTCGAATTTGTTCATAAAAAACTATATCGCAATGCATACACAAATTTTGTTCCACAACCAAATGCTATAAGGGATCATATTATACGACATTCTTAATTCAGCGTTCGTTCATACTTCTATACTATGTTACATGGTATCATCCTTACGAAAGATGTGTTTACTTAGTAAAGCGCCTACGGTATTTTCCGAAGATTGATTGCACTCTTTGATTAATACAAGATGTACGCAAGAATATGTTATCCCAAAACTCTTAGGAACCCAATAGATTATGTTCACGAATTTAATACGATCGTACAAAAATTTGATACAAAATGAATAGTGTCACACCACTAAAAATTGACTGTCCGTATTTTTTGGAATTTGAGATATTTCGTCCGGATAGTTTTTCAGCAGTTTGAGCAAAGTGACCTTCTTCGTCTCCTTTTAAATTCTGTAGGTCGGAGCTAGTTTTTTCAACCAATTCGACATGGTCCTTCATTCCAATGTCAAATGTACATCCGTCTGGCAGCGTTTCTTTGAAGTAATTTAGGATCAATGACACTGCGTTTGGCGGGCAATCCAAGTGAAGTATTCGCTGAAGACATTGCAATTTGAATTTCATTGATCTGTTGAATAGCGTTGTTTGAAAAATTGAATCATATATCTGGAATCTGGTTACCAGTAATATGTTCATGGAAAGTGCAAGAAATCATAAAATCATAAGAATAAATATAAAGTTATTTTTTAATTGATTTAAAAAACTGAGTTTAATTTTAAGAAAGTAAATAGAATTTAAAAACCAATGTGTCAGCTAGGTTCAACAAGCTTTTAAATAGCCTTCTTTTTTCAATTATTTCAATTATCAGCATATACAAAAGATAATTCGATTTTAAGTTTTCAATTATAATTTCATTTACTTTGCTTTGCTCATATTATGATTGATAACAGAAATATAGTTACCTGCACTCATAAAAGTTCAATGTGTCCTTGATCAAATCATAATACTCTTGCTTGTTTGAAATCAATCGATTTGACTGATTTTGCAGTGCACTGACCACTTCATGAATTCTGTCGTTCTTGTCAGAATTACACTTTTCTGAATTTTGTTCTTGACGGGCAAGGCAACCATTCTGATGCTCCTGTAAAACTTTGAAAATGAAAGATTTTCATTACTTTTCGAGCATCGTCGAATAGAATGGATATCCAAAAGTGATAAATAATATCTTCGATAAATGCGTTTTACAAAATAATTTGTTGACTTTCACTCTTCGATTTCAAGGCCATTTGTCGTCGACAGTTAACGAGTCGTAAGTTCATAAATTCGAAAAATGGTGTTGTATTGTATTCTCGTTTTTGAGACGAAATTTGACACCTCCCAATCTAACTGTGCGTGATAAATTCAAAATTAAATGTAATCCCACATGACAAACAATTTTGTGTTGATTACAAAATGTCGAAGCATCAATTCCATTATGAAATGATAAATCTAGAATAACTTCAAAATCAATTTACCCCTAAGATCTAATATTTTAGTTACTCACCAATAAATATTAAATGTGGTTACGTATGCTGAAACTGAATATGTGATAGACTTACTCCGCAGATTCTCAACGTGACAAATGTAATTTGAGGCCCTTTCCAGTTTACCCGTTCCAAGTGATATGGACCAGATTATTTGATGGAATCTGTCTTCTTCGGAACCTTGGCATGATCGTTCTGCCTGCTTTCGCATACACCGGAACACGAGAATATGCCAGCGAGTACTGTAAAAAATAATTGAACACTTAATTACACATAAGCATAACAACGCATAATCAATTATTCTTTGAGTGCATTATACAGAGCGAATTGGAAAAACTGAGTTCAAGATCTACATGGGTATACTGAATAATTGATAAAAATGATAAAATGTTAAGTCGAACACAACAAAATAATTAATGTTTACATTTTAATCTCGTCAATCATATGAATAATAGATAAATCGACGATGTAGTCATTATTGCTCACTCCCAAGAACACCTTTACTCGCTAATGGACTGTTTTTGGGGGGCATGAAAAGATTTTGAACTAACACTCAACATGAGTAAGACCAAAGTAGTTTGTTAATGAATTGTACTGCCTCCAATCATCACGTTTGGAAACATCAGCTTGAACCAGTATCTTGGTTCAACTACCATTGCAGTTGACCTCTCACCAGACATGAAGATAAATAAGGGGATTGGTAGAGCAGCTGTCATTCAGTCCAATTCGAACACTCTTTTGGTGAAACCGCACGTTGACAGTAAAGACAAAGATGATGGTATACAGCAAATACTTAGTAAACGCATTACTGTACGGCAGTGACGCTGGATCACCCACGCAAGACACGAACGGAAGCTGAATTATTTCCATCTACAAAGCATCCGTCGTAACTTAAACACATCATGGATAGACAAAGTGACTAATGTTAAAATGCCTTCAAAATCTTATCTGTACAGCATGTTCACCCTACAACGACAGCACTGCCTGCGGTGGCTTGGCCACCTCTACAGAATGGGAAATGGTCGTATTCAGAAAGATCTTCTCTATGATGAGTTGCAATCAATAAGTCGACTATTTGGTAGACCGCATTTATGGTATGTAGACTGTTGCAAAAGTAACATGAAAGCTGTTTGCATTGACCCCGCGAGTCGGAAAGAACTTGCTCTTGATCGCTCACATTGGAAGCATTGTATAAAGCGTCGTCTACCGTCTGCGGAGGAGCAGGTACAGCTCTCAACTACTGAACGCAGATCACGCTGCTGCCGTGCAAGGGACGCCAATAGACCGAGTAATGCATATTTCTGCGAGCGCTGCGGCAGAGTTTGTTCTCTCCGAATCGGACTGTTTAGTCGTTTGAAAAGCTAAGGAACATGATAAACATCATGCGATTAAGGTGTACATCCATGGTCGACATCGACCGAAGGAGGCCAACATTCCAAAAACATATCCGTCTCAATGAAGTTGAGAGAGTACTGCTGCTTAAGGTACGCCAATGTTTGAGACCAATGTTTTGTAAGAAATGCATTCTCCCCGAAATGTCCATTGCTCCCAAATGGTAAATCGAGTTATGATCTCACCTAAACAGTTTTATTAAAAAGGAATTTGACATTATATTTTTTATCATTTGGATTTTTATATGCTACACATTGTACTAGCTAAAACAAATATATAAATATAAATTACAACAAAATCAGTTGTTCTCCTATCATATAAGATCATATTCACTAGAAACAGGCATGTTTTAGATCAGGTTCGCGAATTTCTCTCCATTTATCTTATTTCATTATCATCATTCTGAAGGCGATATCTGTTAAAAACTAAACAAAAAAGTGAACCATGCATTATTTTTATTGAACCTACCGGCACATTTGAACCGTGTCGTTCAACGAGCCATATCCGAAACCGTAACCCCGTAGAGGATTGACCGGTAATTGAACGTTATGCTTTTGTGCACAAATCGATAACTCCCTGTCAAGGTCAAAGCAATGCCTCCGAACGCAATTGACGAGTGGACAGAGAATGTATAAAATGGTGAATCCTGTAAATTTGAAGATAAACTTTTGAAAATCGATGTTTCTTTGAAAATAATCAAGAATTAATCAATAGATGTATGACATCATTTCTAATTTTAATGAGCTTTTTGAGGGAAACAAAAAATAGAAATACGTATTGTCGAAAATTACGCTTTGTTTATATTATGAAACTAATTTAGTAAATAAATTCAGTGTAATACTAAATTTCGTCGAAAACGGATGTAATTTTTACACTCAACCACTTAAAACTACATGTTAAAAAACGTTGCCAATTAAAAATATTTAGAGTTTGTTAATGACCCAGGTAGAACGGGAAATCCAGTGGTAATTAGATTTTTTCTATGTTGCCTAATGAAATCAATGTCAGTGAGCCAAAAGATTTCACGTCAAAAAATAGTCTTATCAATGTTCAAGTAAACGTAATAGTTCTTAAACAAGTTTAAGATAATAACCTTTTTAAGATTTTCGCATAGTTCGCAATGTTTGTTGCTATACTATTATCTTGCGAATATTCAGTGTGAAATTTACATTGAACGAATAATCCGATCGTGGATCTGAAACGATTTGAATCATTGATATCAATGTTTCTACTAAGGCAAACATTTTACCGATGCTGCGGAGTGAATTCTAAGCTAAATTCACACTTCAATTTCTCTTCGATAGTACCTCATATTCTGTAAATTTCGCTCTCTAAATTTTCCCACAAATCTTCAAAATAGTTCGTGTTAATCATTAGTTGTATCATGATCATCTTACGCGCAAGCTCTAATCCTTTAGAGATATTTTGTTTTTAAATCCCAAGTCATTTTGTTAATTCCAACCAGCTGCATCTTTCGAAACACTTCATATTGCCTTTCAGAAAGTTCGCATATCTGAGGTCATTTATTTCATTCTAAACCATCTGAATACAACGTGAAAAATGTAACACGGGTTATAATTTAAATACCATTTTTCATCATACGATGGTGGTTTGTAACGCAACGACGAATAGTTGCATAGCTGTAAGAACTTCCAGCGCACGAACTCACAAATGTTCTTCTAGTAAATGAAAAATGAAACGCTTACTCATTTCATATTGCCCAATCTGGCAAGAACTTATAACAAATCCGTATATAGCAATCCGGAATCATCGGAGCATGTTAACAATTCCATTGTTATCTTACGACATCAGGAATCGTTTTTATTTCTTATTTGATGTTCTATCCAACCTATCGAATACGTGATAAAACAATTAACCAATGGCTGATGACTTGGGTATTCAACTCTATCATCACAAATTTATTACCTACAGCAGAGCTGCTGTGATTGGTGGTCACGTTTTTGAGGAAATAACGAATAATGTTGGGATAAACACTGATTAATTATATGCGCTTCGATTGAATATATGGGAAATCGTTAAAAGTGTAGTCAAAGTGAACGCTTTTAAAAATGTAACGATTGCATCTTATTTAACATCACTTCCCTTTGGTGGATTTATGAATATCCGCTTAGTAATCTAGGTGTTAAATGTCGGGTAAAATAAATTGGCACAATGTCAAACGAACCCCTATTATTGCGTAGGTGTAATTCGATGAAGAGTTTGAAGTCCCTTTGAGTTGGTTTATCATGATGCATCTTAAAAACTACATGGTAAAATTTGATACATTATTGTCTCGTTTTGCAAATGTATCGTCAGCGCTTAAATGAGAGGAACGGGATGTGATTTTGTTATCATACATCTTGCCAAAAACATATAGCCTATTGCAAATTCCTAATTGCTTCAAAATTAATTGGTATTGCACAGATATTTGAAAGCGTTACCTTAGACCTGAGAGTATTAAATTATAGTTTCACTTTTGGATAAACAAGGTAAGGTGTTGTTCACTTCCCCTGCACTTACCCGCCTTTCAGTTTCTGACTGTTTGCGTAATCAGATGGTGACAATAAGATTGGGTGATGTGAGCCTTGAAACTGTGAACAAGTGGTAAACAAAGTGAGACTTTAAAGCTACTGTTGATGGTTTACGTACGACGAACCACAATGTTCAAAAACAGAACAACATAGCGACGGAGTGCATATGAAATTTGCAAAAATTAAAAAAACTGTGAAACATTCACATAAAAGAGTACATTTACATAAACAAAAAACTTACGAGAAGAAATTGTGAGAATTCATATTAAAACTGAATTTAAACAATATAAAAAGAATTGGCAATTAATCGGAATAAGCTTGGGACCTATCTAGTGTTCGTAATGCAAAGAAATTTGAGTGTAATAGGTTAGAGCAGTTTCTCGGTAACGTTTCGCTTCTGACACAGAAACCTTGTCAGATTATGTGTGATAGTCATGAGATGATAGATGACAAAAATATCATCCCAACACCCACCTCATCATTGAACCTACATCTGAGCAGTCTATAATAATTCAAGCGGATGAGAAGTTACTTAAGCTTGACCGGGTTCACAGTTTGATTCGCTCAACGTGGTGTTTATTCACATCAATCTGATGCAAGTGAATACGGTCATGATCGATTAACCTGTTGCTCGCATTTTTAAAAGTGCTCAACGAATGGTGTTGAGTATGAATAAATTTTGCAAAAATCTGATAAACTATCGAGTGTGTGATTATCATTATCTACGTATCTCCACACCATGCATGGGTCCTAGATTTGGAAGTCTGCCTCATTCACCTTATAGACCAGCTTTAGCTATTTCGATCGCTTCTACATACCGTGTTCGTCGAACGGTTAAATGCCGCGTCTAAGCACTTTGATATTGTCAAAATTGAGGCTATGAACTGCAACAAATACGTGTTCTGCCGAGAGTGAATCACGAATATGGGCTTGATCATGCGGTGCATCTCCTAGCTGTTTTTTAACGCGTAAGATGTTCCTCGATTCTGTTGTAAAATTCTCAGGAAGTCTTCGCATGTAAAGCAACAGAAACGCTTACATTTGATTATGTAGTTGTTATTCGTCACGCTGTATAAGGATGGCTTATTCTAGTGGTGCACTAGTGCTTTTGTGTCAGAAGCGGATGGTTACCCCGAAATTTCTTTTACCTAGTTTATCCAATTTGCGCATGATTCAATATATTTTGAAATAAATTAGTCAATAATATTAACGTTCATATCATCTTTAATATTAATAGAACATTTTGTGCGCTATTACGTTTTGGCATCAAATCATCAAGTGCCTTATTTGAAATACAAATTCAAATAATGGGAAAACCGAACGTAAAATGATTTACTAAACGAAATCACCAACATATGTTTTGAATCGTAAGCAAGCGTAAAGATGTTTATCATTAAAACCAGATGTTGTCGCTAATAATATTTTCCGTACCTAATGAGTGCAAATAAGTAAAACGGGTTATGCAGACTGTGTGATAGCAATCCATAGAGTTTTTGTTCGAGTGCTTGTGGCTTATTCCATTCACATTTGTGTTTGCACACAAGCGATCGAACAGGTTGGTCGTGCAAACTTATCCAACATTTGCTCAAAATTTAAAAAAGAATTGTATTCATTTTCTATAGTGACCCACAAATCTGATAGCAAACCGTAATTAACCAGTCGTGAGGTTTATGTTCAGAAGAAATATGTTTGAAAATGTATTTTATGTTCCCCGTTGCTTAAATTCTATTCAAATATTTGTGCATATATGTCTACCACATTTAGGATTGGTTTCGAAATTCAATGGTTGTTTAGTTTTTAATTTGCATAACTTGATTAGTGCTCAAAGTTTAAAATAAACGAGTTCACAAACAATCTGATAAAATAAAAAAAATTTATGATCAAAGAATAACGAAAACACATAGCATGTATTTTGTGACATCACGAATGATTGTTGATGAACGTGACCGTTTAAATTTTCAATAATTAATGGTGCTGCAAATTAGAAAGCAATCATTAGATCAATTTGTGCTGCACCAAGTTGAATATGGAACTTTTAGACTGGGTATACAGTGGTCTAAATTTTAGCTTACATTGTATCCTACAAGCGATTCTCACAAACTTATCGGCTGGAATTTTGCCAAGCTAATAAAACATTACTAAATAACAACCATTAGACACATTTTACAAGATCAGTGTAACGCAAGTATAGAATCACAACAGTCAGGTAGAACGAAACGATTGATAGATATAGCGCTTTACTCGTCTAGAATCAGAATAGGACAGCTGAAATGGAGAGGAGTTATACAGTTACGAAGAAGAATGTATACATAATCAATATTGTTCAAAAGTATAACGTAGATTCATGACATTCTCCCCGGCTGAAGGAAAATATAACCAGCAGTGATTGTTAGGCTTCGCGGTTACGCAAACAGTATGGATGAACGACGTCGAGATCCAGGAGGCCACGGATGTCTTCCGGTGGTATGAAAGGCATTACTGGCGGATAAGCACCGTAGGGAAATCCTGCAGCCATCGCATTCGCAATATCTGGGTATAACATATTTCCTTGATCGTAAGGATAGCGAGAACCTTCATATGGATGCGAATACCTTCCTCCTCGTCTTGGTGAAGCGTAGCCACGCGATGGACCACGAGCGACTGAACGTGAACCACGAAAGCTTGAACCTTTGCCAGAACGATCCATCCTTGCAAATTCTACACGCACTCGCGAGCCGCATAAGTTAAGCCCGTCTAACGCTCGTACTGCTTTTTCCGCGTCTGTCGATTTTACATATTGCGCAAATGCAAAACCGGGAGGGTTTCGAGCAATCCATACGTCGTCAACGTCGCCGTATTTTGAAAGCTCATGCATGAGATCATCTTTTGTGACGGTATCCAGCAAACCGCCAATGTAAACTTTCTTCACCCTAGAAGGGTTCGATGACGCCATCTTTTGTAATTGTTTAATTTTAGTGGCGATAAAAACTTCATCATCTGGGGTATGATGTCGAGACTTTGTAGCGATCGGTTTACAGTCAGGTGCGAGATTTGAAAACAAGGCGGATGATGTCAGTTGAGCCGCTGTCACTCCGCATAGAGCGAGCGTACCCTGGGTGCCACCAAACGAAATTTCAATTTTGTCATGCAGGCCCAAAAAATCATGTCCGAGAAGGACATCGGTACAAAGACCAGGGAGCACTGATATTCTGAAGCGGTTGTATGATATACCGTTGTACTGGATATCAACGTAACAAAAACCACATGTCTCACATGAGAGTGACGTAGAAGCCATGGTAACCGAAGATTTATCAGGATGTACGATCCAGCCATTTGCTTTTACAGCTGATTGTGATATATAACTGGAAGAACTTCCGGTGTCAAATAGGGCATGGAGGCGGACTTTGTTAACAGTTATTAACGCGGATGCGCGAGACAAGTAGACCAATGACGGTGCTGAAATTGTTGTAGAAAGTAAAGGACTGAATGTACAGTTTGAGATTTGTGTAGATTGTTTCGATCTGCATACACGTTGAAAATGGCCAATTTTGCCACAATTATTACAAATTGATTCTTTAGCTGGACATTTTGTACGGGGATGTCTAGTTCTACCACAAAAGTAACAAGTTTGAATAGTTGGAGCAGAAAGTTCATTACGAATTGATTCAGAAGAATTCGAATCGGAAGTTGTACAACTAAAGTTTGGAGTAGGATTGTATGATTGAGACTGTTTATGAGCAAGCTCAAGTGATCTAGCACATTTATGAGCTTCTTCCAAGCTCAGATCATGCTGTGCAAGTAGTTTCTCCCGAATTGTGCTTGATTGCAGACCGGAAATCAAAGCGTCTCGTACTGATTCATTGCAATGTTCTAAAGCGGTAACTGATTTGAACTCGCAATCTTTAGCTAGTGATTTCAATCTCTGAAGAAATTGATCAACATCTTCACCGGCTTCTTGTTTACAAGTAGTCAAAAGATGACGGGCAAAAACAATACTTTTGGGTCGGATATATATCTTCTTCAAAATGTCTACCGCTGTTTCGTAATCGATGCAATCAGCGATGTAATCATAAACAGAGTGGTTGACAAAATGTACTAGCGTTTCAAGCTTATCCAAGCAGCTAGAATTCACGGACTTCAAGTAGGTATTGAAAGTTCTGAACCAATGATGCCATCGTTTATCAGCATCGGGTGAATTCGGGTCGGCGTCGAATAGTTGCGGTTTTAGTATTAAATCCTTCTGAAATAGGATTTCTTGTTTCGTAGTTTCCATTCTAGACGAGTAAATTGTAACGCAGGTATAGAATCACAACAGTCAGATAGAACGAAACGATTGATAGATATAGCGCTTTACTCGTCTAGAATCAGAATAGGACAGCTGAAATGGAGAGGAGTTATACAGTTACGAAGAAGAATGTATACATAATCAATATTGTTCAAAAGTATAACGTAGATTCATGACAATCAGATATGGTGACACACAAGTATATTTTGTTGCGAGAGAGAATAAGCCAACGTGCGAACTGACTGTCTGGAAGCAATGCGCGAAAGAAAATTTGTCATGACGCTTCAAAGAAGCGTACGGGTTGATGCGACACTTAAATACAAAATATTACACATTACAAATCACCCACAAATCTTTGGTTCACTAAAGTGTGTTGCGACATATACGTTAACACTTTGTGACATTTTCCCATCATAATAAAACTGATGGAACATGAGTAGCTAAAATGTATCGCATATTGATGACAAGAAGTTCCTTATTCTCATTGAAACAAATGCTAGCTGTTTAAAATTAGAACAGCTATAGCTTCACTTAATCTTTTGCAAGTAGGCTGTCCAACATTACTGAGCCTTGAAACTCCATCATACTAGTTGAAAGCGTTAGAATCTCTGGTAAAATATATTGCTCCTAAAGCGAAAGTTATATTTAGTCATATATCGGACAAATGTACTCTATATTGTTTAAATCTCATTTTGCCAAGATGCTCAATAGATCTCGTCTATTGACTAGTACTCGTTATAGCGATTTCGAAGTGAATATTTTCAAGTAAAAAAGTGAATTTACGCAATTAGCAAGAAAAGCTCCTTAAACGATGGTCTACTAGAACTATTGGAACTCTTCATTGCATAAACAAACCCAGTAATCCGATTTTGCGACAGAATGAGTTTCAACTCGTCGTCTAGTTTTGATAATTCGTGATTCATGAAAAAATGCTTGACAGTAGTTGGCCTCCTTCCATTGATGTCGATCATGGATTGTAGTTTTGCGTAATAAACTGCTAAATTCGTTCAATATTTTTGATGTTATATATATATATATATATATATATATATTCATTTTATTAGATTAACGTGGAAAGGTTTTCGCCCGAACTTCATACCAAGAAGAAGACCTTGATTAGCTCAGTCGATTTTTATAAATTCCAACTGATTTTGCCTTCACTAATTAGGAAGATACGGAACGATTTGTTCGGATTTAATTGGTAATACATTTACGAAACTAAATTAATGTTGGTTTATTTTTCATTTCTTTCAACGAAGAAGAAAAAGTTTTATTCGAACAAGTTAGAGAGTTTAGTTTGAAAGTAATTGAACAACAGGGAATGAAAACTGTATTTTTACACATGATATAATATTCGCCAAAATGTACTCCTAATATCAACGACGTCAACTCTACCGTATTTATTCCAATTTGAGATTTCCGTTGGCAGATTCTGTGTGACGCATATAATATTTTGAGAAGAATTCAAATTACTTGATGAAGAAAGTTGCAATATTACTAATCAGAGTTGAATTATTTTAAACCTGAGAAAAATCAAATGATGACGATCTGAATTTTTGACGAATCTACTGTATGTTCGTGCTAATGCAAGCCAATAATGACACTCTATTTACAAAAAAATGATTACTTTGCACATTAAAGTTTCCCACAACACTGAAAAATCCCCTTCGCTATTCACTAATAATCAGTGCATTTAATTTTCGGTGAATTTGGCGTACTTGTTCACAAGCCACAAATATTAAACCACATTTTAGTTGCGTACAAAAAGCATATACTCGACTGTTTCCCACATTTGAAACCATATCAATTAAATTCAGATTGATGCGTTGAATTACTACTGCTCCCATGTGCATCCAGAATGTTAACTCCTTCACTGAAATTAATTGATAATAGATTACTTACAAATTTGTGGAAACTCGCGTTGTGAAGTTAAGTAATTTTCTTCGCAATGCACCGCTTAGATTTGCTTGAATCGATTTGTTCCGATTTAATCAGCATTGCATTCCAGAAGCTTAATCAATTAGCACACCATTCTTCGATTTTCGAAAGACGGAATATTATTTCCGAAGTATTCTTCTTCTTATTAGATGACGATGATCAGATGTATCCACAGAAGAACAATTAGGCTGAAACAAGCATTAAATTTTCTACCGTCTCGATTACGGCTAATAATTTATTAGAGATGCTGTTCTAAATAGATCTTGAACAGCTTAATGATTTTGCTGTGTAGAAAGATTCGTCAAACACATTTTAATGCAGAAAATTTCCTCTTAAACAAAACACTAATGCTGAAAGCCACATGCCTACACAACTCTTCCATGGAATTAAGAACACTGGATATTTGAACTATCTCGCAGGCATTTCTGTAAATATATAGAAACATTTTGAACACACGAATCAAACATTATTCGTTTGAAATTTATCAGATGTGTGTATGAATCTAATCCTTTTGCACGGTTTCATTGTTAAGATCCTGTTAAAAATTATCAAATTCGGATGGCGATCGTAATTCCCACTTCTCGGAAGTGAATTTAAAATTGATATATGTGCGTTGTAATAAAACGTAGAACTCCACCAATACAATTGGATTAACTAAAACTTCGTTAATTGCGATATTTCACAGTTTTATCAATTTAATTACTACCAAAACTGTACATTAGAAATTCCTTAACCATTGAAATCGTAGGCATGTTACGGGAGATATTATTTCAATAAATTGATAAAATGAATAAATAATGTTTCCATGAGGGCAAACCGCCAAACCTGCTTGTGTTGTGTAAGTAAGGGATGTTAGCACCGCATTACATTAGACTTTTATAAGTGCCTCTAGCACTTGATTAGGAATTAATTTGCGATTCTGCATTTGAATATTGTGCTTCTTTTTATGAACCCTATTTAACTGTGACATACCAGTATACCTTTATTTAACAATACACCTGTGTTTCAAGGATCACAGAACGTGATCATACTGTCTTCACCTAATGAAAAGCAAGCAGCCAGAAACCGGTAGTGGTGTGTTAGTGTTGGAAATGTGAGCACCACAATATATTGCAATAATTTTATTCTTATGATAATCAATATCATTATTAACACCGCGCTGACCAGTGAATACATTTATCCCATTGAGTTAGACTAATAATTAGGAATAAGTTTAAACGATATATGTATATATCAAATAATAATTTATTGAAGATGCTAGTTTCAATGAATACAAATATCATGTGTAGGACATAAGGTTAATGATTCAAAATGCGAAATATATGGTGGAAAAGCGTTTAACGTTACATTCACAACAGGGTCGAGTTATTGGAATAAATATATAGGTATACCTAATAATAAAACAAATCGGTTCTAATAAATGGGTAAAAATGTTAAAGAACATGGTAGAGGGGCTGAAATTATGCTGCTCTACAGCATTTGATGAGCTCAGGTGTAATTCCGTCGTCACCAATTGCCTTATCATTCACTAAGTGCTCAAATGTCTATTAAGATCATTAAAACTTGGGTGAGAATATAGATGCTTAATAGTTGGTAACCGCTCAACAATTGGAAGTACACGCGATAAAACCGTACTGACACTAGATTACAGAGATGAGAAGTGCTCTACCCATCTGTCTGCTGAGTTTTGTCAACTATAGGGTTAGCAGATACAGACTTAATGAGAACCGTTTAAAGTATGTTTGGACCAATGGCTCTCTTGATCTCATCATACATACCGTGAAAATTTCCACTGTCGGCAGCTTTGTGGATGCTGAGAATACTTTCAGTCCAAAACTCATTTGTACATCGTCCTGCCATCTGTTGTACCTTATTTCTATCTGCTCTTAGAATTCTTAAGTTTTCATCGGTTGGCATTCCTTTGAACCTCAAGATTGCTGACCGTTTCTCATGTAACACAGCAGCACTCTCAGAAGCTTTTGCTTCAAATAAGTCGCTCGTTCGAGCTTTTTTCGGAACGTAAGTGGAATATGCGACTCGGTATATGCAGCTTTTTATCAATTCCCAGTATTCTGAAGCCGAATTAAATGGGGTCGTCTTGTTGTACTCGGCTGTTAAAGCTTTCACAAATCGTGCAGCTAGATTTCGCACATGCGAGTGACGTCTATTCTTGGCTTAGCATACAATTTGGCGCGGTGAAATTTCGTTAAGGGAAGCTTCAGTTTGCACAAACCAGAGAATAGTCGGTGTCGCAGCCTGCCATTTGATATTATCTAATAAAGAGTGCGCTTCCTATGTTGAAGCGCTTAACAAGAATAAAATCAAGCTTATTCTGACGATAGGAGCTAGGTTTTGTTTGAAAGAAATTGTTACTGACACGAAGACTGAACTTTTCCGAAAGTTCTATGAGGCGTTGTCCATTTTCAATGGTTTTAGCTACTTTGAATCTTCCGAGACAGTTTTGCCAAGATTCGTTATCTGCACCAACTCTGGCATTTAAATCACTCTTTAGTGGCTAGTTTTTTAAGGACTGATGTGAGGTTATAATAAAAAGCGTCTTTCTCAGCAGGTGTCGCAGAGAGCGTCGGTGCAAAAACGTTGATCTACGTAATGGTACAAGTAATCCACTTCAGATTTAGAGTGCAAACTGGTTCGTACCCGCTGCTGCTCAATAAGAATTGACAGTGAAATCAGGATCCGTTTTCGATTAAAGTGTGGAAGAATGTAACACACGTTGCGCTTGTATGCCACTGTTGGATGAGGTTTCTATCGCCAACCTGTTCAATCGCAGGTGCCCAAACACATGTACATAATTTTTAAACCTATGATTATGAACGAAAATGCAAAGTTACTTTTATTCTCATAATTTCCATACTACGATAACGGATAGCCTCTAGCTAAACACGGAGATTGATAAGAGGATTTGCAGAGCAGCTGTCATTTTGTCCCGATTGAACTTTCATGTCCGGGACAACCTCAAATTGACTGTAAAGACAAAGATGATCGTATACAGCGCGTGCGTACTATATGGTTTATTGTACGGTAGTGAAACGTGGACCACCAACGCAAGACACGAACAGAAGACGAATGCTTTCCATCTACGAAGCATCCGTTGTATTTTGAACATATCGTAAATGGTCAAGTTGACTAATGCTGAAGTTCTTTCAAATCTGGTCTACAGAGTATGTTCAACATACTACAACAGCGCCGCTTGCGGTGGCTTGGCTACAGAATGGAAAATGGTCGTATTCCGAAAGATCTACTCTATGGTGAGTTGCAGTCAGGAGTCGACTTGCGGTACAAATGCGTATGCAAAATATACATGAAGGATCTTTGTATTGACCCCGCGAGTTTGGAAGAACTTCTCTTGACCGCTCGCATTGTGTAAAGCGTCATCTTTAAGCTGCGGAGGAGCAGATACCTCTCCTGACTGCTGAAAGCAGATCACGCTGCCGGCGTGCAAATTACTCCCTTTTACCAAGTTTTGCACATCGTTGCAAGCGCTGTGGGAGAGATTTTCTCCAGAATCGGACTGTTAATCATTCGAAAAGCGCTGAACATGAAACTTCATGCGATTGTGATGTACATCCAAGGTCAACATCGACCAAAGGAGGTCAACTACAACAACATCCCACGAATGGTCTCGTGTTGTTTGCACGCATCAGGTAGAGTTATTACAATATGGATATATATACGCTTGAAACTAATATCGAGATCAAATATTCTTGCATTAACTAAGTCTAATGCGATCCAAATACATGCATACAATTAATAAATTGCTTCCACATAAAACTTCATTGCGCACTTTTCAGAAAGTTTTACCAAAAAAGGAGATGATATAATTAAATCAAATAAATTTTCACAATCTGTTGAAACTTATTATGAATCATTAACATATATTTTGTTAACATAATTCGACGATTTCCAAATGATTTTTGAACAGAAATAATATCATTTAGTGAAAGAGATGTGAGCATAACAGTACTTTGATTATTCAAAAGTGGCTTATAAACGCAAAGTATTATGTTTGAGTTTTAACAATTTAAATAAAGGTCTATTCATTTCAGTGAATATTAATTTGTAATTCTATGAGCTAAACCAAGATCAAACTATTATATTTAATTTTATGTGAAACGGTATATATATATATATATATTAGACTCTTGCATCTGTTGAACATCATAAATATTTTGAGCCGCTTTTCGCATTTGTTATTCATGGGACAGGTGTTATATTCAAAATATAGCATCCGATTTTCGGAATACCGGTGCAAAATCTTCATTATCGCCATTTCTTCCATCGTGATTAGGTTAGCGCATTGCAATCAATTGCCTGTCTGTTGATAGCGTCCGTGCCCCAAGGGGATTTCCCTAATCAGTCAAAAATGAGGGAGCAAGACGATTAACAAGATCCGTCCCAAGAACAGTGGAGCACCTCTTCTCAATTTTGTTTCTAGATCTAAAGAGGATATTACCCAGACTAATCTAATTTAACGAATTTGGGAGTATTCATTTTGAGCGGGAAAAATGTTGCGCAATCAGAGAATATTCGTGAATATAGGTTGAGTGAAATCGCTGAATTTACAACTTACATTATTTTATACAAACTTCACACATTTTACGAATGCTGGAGCCAAGTAACTTGCAAAAACATGTTTCAGATGTAATTAAATTTGCTTCAACATTTTTTAAAATTATAAAAATCTAATCATTCCATATAGCTTTTGAAAATATAAATTAAACAAATATAATATTAAAACATTGAATATCAAAACTTCGAAATAATGTGAATAATTGTTTATAGTTAGAAATGTTCTGATATTTTGCACGTTGCTGCTAACATTTACTTATCAATTTGATCGTGCTCATTGACTTAATCTTTGCAAATAAAGCCTAAACTTTGTGTTGAAGAAATATCATTGCCTGATCAGTTTATTAAACATGACTTTCAAAACTATAAATGTCCTAACCTCTGCTGTTATGAGGCAAATTTTCAGGTTTTTCTCTTGTGATTCTGGTCAGATTTGTTAACAAATAACTTCAGTGCTAAAATAGAGCATTCAAGTACATTCATGTTATAATATCTGAAATGCTCGTATTATCATCAACTCTCGGGACTACTGTATCAATCAATCAATCACTCAATTTTCGAAATTAAAATATTAGCAATTGCATGACTTTTTGGATTGAAATAATTATTATTATGCCACTTTAAAGTTAACATTTGTAATATCCATTTAATTAGTGATTACATGAGCTGCGACATTGGATCCACGTTGACTTACAAATCATTTCCTTTTATAAAACGTGAATATTTGTAATCCTTATTGAGGTAGGTGGTTAGTTATTTTAACTTGATAATATCAGAAAACTTGACCTTTGTAAAACTAAACTATTACCTTAATGAATAAGCAAGAAATCGTTTTCTAGATGGTGTCGAGTAACAATAGCTCTGTTTCATGCAAATGTCAGTGCAAAATGTTTGGAATATGTTTTCGTTTGTAGGAATATACACCGGCAAGTTTATCTTTGGTAGATCTAACAGATTACGTTACCGAGTATTCCGCTGTTTGCCAATGTGCAAACCATGTAGGAATTTTATAATATCTTACGAAACAAAAAAGAAATGTGTAAAGTGATTCAGTTGTCGAAATTTCCATGAGGAAAAAATTAGTGTAAATTACATTTAGACTGTTTCCATAAATAATTGAAATTTATATAATCTAAGTAATGTAAATTGGATATATGACACGAAAGAAAACATCAGGTGGCTGTAGGTATTAGCTGTAACATAAGACCATTCATTTCGGGAAGATTATCTTGTTAAAATTAAATGAAAATTTTTAATTTAATGAATGTTGGTTGAACACAGAGTCAAATATTACAAGTAATGTTTTGATGGGGAACGTATAAACTTGAATGTGATAAAATATTTCTCCTGATACTTTTCTGATATAATAGATGTCAACAAAAAGCCAACTTTTTTATCAAATTAGATACATTGTAATAAATGAAAATATCACCCATTTTGCAATAACTTCGAGCAATATAGAGGATTATCTCAACAAATGTTTGAGTTTATTAGGTGCTGATCATTAAATGTTGCAGGTGCTTAAAGTACTCGAAAGCATTGTATAAAGGCGAATGGCTTCCAGTCGTCATGTATATGATGATTATCCGTTTGTCTACTGTGAGAAAGGTTCAAAGGTCGATACTGCTATTTTGATAACGGATCATATTTCACGTTCTCTTGACAGTAAATCGGAAGCTGTACAACATTGTTTTCTGGATTATACCAATGCGTTCAACAGTGTTATAATGTCCCTTACTCCGAAAACTATCCTAATGTAGTGTTCTATCAAACATTATTCATTGGATTGCTTCCTACTTCGGAGGTCGCCTTCAAAATGAGGTCTTGAATTCCAAAACTTCCGTGGAATACCGATTCCGCGTAATGTCCTGCAGGGTGCAATACTGTCCTCATTGTTATTTTTTTATTTACATTTCTTATCTTTCTTGTATTTCTTCTGCACTTACTAATAAATACACCGACGACGTAGCCGTTACTTTGAACCACAATAACCGAGTTGACCAAAATATTTTTTTAGAATCAATGATTGAAAGCATTGTACAATGGTCATCCACACTTGGTTTATCTTTGAACCCCCAATAATGCAAAGAAATAATATTTTCCAACATGATGTGACAGCGATGTTCAGCTTTGCATCAAAAAATATCTCAAAAAATATTTCATGATGGCTCAGTGTTTGGAAGATGTAGTAGCTTCAAGTACAATAGCGTTACAATATCCGACAGCCTTAGCTGAACCAATCATGTGACCACACAATTCTAATAAGTTCGTCGGTTCTCATTCTATGCTCTTCTCTCTCCTTCTCACCCAATTTAATTTCACTCTGTTTTTTCTTGCAACGTTCGACACCTGCTTTTCGCGTCCCCCGTAAGTTTTCCAGGCCTCCTGGAATATTATTTTCTGCTGAACAGAAGAGTTAATAAGGTTATCTCAAGATTGAAATGTATTTCCACGGATTTGATGCAAGACACTATTGTCGATTTTCACTTACGTTAATTTAAGATATTGATCAAAAACATTTCTCCTGACAGTTTACATTCCCTGAACAATACCATCGTTGCCTGCAAATCTTTTTTGTCCACCCGAAGCCAATATTTTATTCCCTATTCAAAAACTAATAAATTCTGAAACTCATTTGTTCCTTACCTGGTTGGATACATAATAAAATCAATTGATGGCTGTTTTAGAGTTGACGAGGCGCCTGACAATTTGATAACTGATTTTGGGATTCCCTAGTCAATTTTCTAACTTCATTTTCTTATTTCATTTTCTTTAGGCCTGGTAACGTGACCGTTTTTTGGCCCATGTACGGCTCTTTACTAGGACCAGGTTTGTGTGTTTTCTTACATTTCCATTTTCTTTACTTTGTGGAGAAGTTAATTTAATTACTGAAAATTCGTGCACACAAAAACGTCACTTTATTCTTCTTCTGTTTATGGATTTCAACGAAAAACATGAATTTTAAACATTTTCAGAGCGAGCGGTAATACTGTTTTGAAGGAAGTACATTCTCTATTATTATTTTTTAAGCCTGAAGGCTTATATAATTAGTGCAGCAATTTAAATGCTTGTGAAATTTTTCATGTAAAAATAGATGCAGAAAGTTTCAACTCTGCGATTAATATTTACTTCTTTCTGTTTTAATTAATGAACGGGAATGATTTCGTAACGGCCAAACTGTATAATATTGTGAAAAGTAAGGTAAAATTCTCGATTTTGAAAAACCAAGCCTCAATCTGTTTATTTGACCATTATAACCATTTGAGAAATAGATGACGAATGTCATAACCCCGACGTAACTATGAATTTACCATTTTCAGATTTAAGTACGGATGCTAAAATATATACTCAAACCTGCCTGTTGATAATTTTAGTGTAACAGTGGTTGATTATCTGACTATGCTTATTCGAAAATCAAATCTTTATGAAAGAAAATAGGAAATACAATCCGCGGCATCATATTGGAGTTCGCTCCCGGATTGCATTGAGCAATCTTTTCAGCAATATAAAAACATGAGGCATCCTTACGGACATACTTGTTTTGCTAGGGGCAATAAAATGTAATGAAATCATGCACTTTTGATTCTACATTGATATATTTGTTGATTAAAATAAATTCTTATAATAAAACAAGCAAGCAAATAAGTATTAAATATCTAATTTAAGTGTGCAAATTACCGGTCTACAAATTTAACTTGAATTAGAATGGAAAATGGTAAAAAGTCAGTGAATAGCAAACTTGATAAAATATTTAAAATGGATTACATTTTTGGAGCGAATATTTGCCAAGTTATCATCACTTCATCGAAATTAATCACTAACTAATCTCTCACTAAATATTCGGAAGCTACGCAAATTTGATCGAGATCTCCTAAACTGACGACAACAAAATTCGTTTAAAACTGCTTCAAGCAGATCAACTATACATCTTCTATAATCCGTTTGCGAATTTTACAAACAATTTCCGGCTGGTTGTTACGGGGATGCTTGTTGAAAAGAACATATATCACATACACTCGATCTCGGAGAAAAGACAAATCAAAGATTTCCTAACAAGATCTTTTGTTTGAATTTATAATCTCTAGAACTATTGTCATTATAATTGACAGGATTCTTCGATTTTTAAACTAAAATTAGTGACTATTTCTGGTAATACACACGGGAATTCTTATAAATCGTAACGCCCAAATTGAAAATCCATATTTCATGCATCCACGCACCATAACCGGTTCCTGGTTGGTTGCCGTCATCATGTGGAAACAGAAAGATCAGAATCAGTGAGCCTTAAATCAAAGTTAGGTTAATACAACGATCCACGTTTTGTAACTAGAGAATCACATAGTGATTATATGTCAACCACTCAAAGTGCCGATGTATGATCAATTTATACTGTTGCTCACATCTTAAGCACTTTCATAACACAGCAAAGTCTATCCGTAAACGAAAAAGCTTATTTGCAGGTATTTCCATCACACACCCCACGACCGGTTTTGGCTGTTTCCACACAATAGGTTGGGACAGTAGTATCAGGATCCACATGAGTTTGAAACACGATAAGAGCGGTAAACAATTTTTTCGTTTTTTTTGTCACTGTTGGATGAGGCTGGTACGACCTAAATCCTGTTTAATCACATGAGCCCACACTTATGTAGACCGGGTTTAAAATCGTTAACAAGAAAGAAAAAGCTCATTGTAATGCATTTGTATGACAAACACACACCACACTACCGGTTTCGTTCTGTTTGAACTCATCTGGTAGGGCGGTGGGATAAGGATCCGTGTTTGCTATTTATCTACTGTTTCAAGACTCACTAGCCCAAAAATAAAGTCTTAACATGATAATAGTAAACAGCCATTATTTGCTGAGTAAGTGTGGTTGGCGCCAGCAACACTTTATTTTGAACAATCAATTTTTGAAAGAAAATGTTTTGAATGTGGCGGTGAAGATACGCAGCTTCATGAATGCAGTAACACGTTTGTTCAGCATATTAATACGCAAATTGTCATCAAATAATCCTCGACGTTGTTTCAGAACTATTTTTGTTTAATGCAAACGAATCTATGAAAACACACCTTGTTTATTCAATAGTTGAAAATCGTTATTGTTTTTAGTTAGTAGATGTTATTACATGATTGTTATTTTGCACATCGTGTTATCAAAAGAAATATTAAAATTTCAAATTAGAAAAAATTCAATGATGATTATTTTGTGAGATATTCTTAAATAAGTTGAAACGAATAAATATATTCGCTCATACAATATTTTATTATTTTCTGACAAACTTGTACAACAATGGCTTACAATTTCGCACACCTTCTCCAAAACTGTCACCATTGTTTTAATGCGTACTAATACTACTGCTCACAACAGATGAGTGCAAAAAACACAAAACAGGTCCTGGGTGCGTATTTTTTAACAATTGTTCTATTGACGATCAGCTCATTTCACTCGTATCATGCTCACAGTCTTGCATGCGCTAAATCATTTGTCAATCTTAATTCTCACGCATATTTATTTATCGATCCATCGGTGTGAGATAGTAGAACTTGTAATAATATTATTGTATAAAGTAATAATGAGCTAGACACTATGAGGTAAAAGGCTCTCATAGGATATCGAACTTAGATCATAAACGATAAACAACGATTATTCGACATTCGAGTAAAGTGCGGTTGTACTGAGATCACAGTTTTATTGAGCGCACAGCTGGCCTCTGTGCCTGTCGCCTGCGAAACCCATGTATTAAACTTTGCGCTATCGTTGCCCCATTTTACGATGTGGGAATAACATCATGGCATTTTTATTTGAAATCCTATACTCAGCAAACTGCTTACACACGCTATTCCGTTCAGTAATATCCAGCCTATTCATGCATAAATTCCAATACTACTATTTAAGGTTCCGATATCAGCAATGTAGAAAATACGGTGATATTTTGTTTTAAGTGCTGACATTTGTTTACATGTTAACGCTAATGGTTTTAGACCGCATATCAACAAGATTATCAACTAAACCATGACTCGACTAATGGATTCCGTTTGAAAATGGGAAGTATCATTCTTATACATCTTGAGCTTTTATCCTGTATTCTTACTATTATCATGAACTAACGTTTGCGGATAGATCATCAAAACGGGAAACAAAAGTTTCTTCCTAATGACAAATTCTAATCATAAAGACACCGTGATGCCTGACAATGTTTGACAGATTGAATGATTTAACTGTGTTAGTATTCAAGTAATATACAGATTGTGTTTTTTGTGAAAGCGTGATTTAAGGAATCCTAATTTTAATGAATTTTCATTTTCACACACACCTGACGAGTGGTTTTGTTCTGTTAAATGGGACATTCAAGCGCGATCCATGTTTACCACTGCTCAAACGTTTGAAGCCATGCGGATTTTGATCGTGCTGCCCCTGTCTGATGGTTATATACCGCGCAGAAACCGGTTAAAGGAGCTTGTGATGTAAACGCATGCCAATGAGGAATTTTGTTCCGATCCTGTCGGTTTAACCACGTCTACATTGAAAAGAGAACGCCGATCGTGACGCACAAAAATTGAAAAGTTCAAAATAAACAAACATTTTATTTGTTATTTGCGCCCAGTAGCAAGCCGTGCACAATTCGTATAAATTGTATAAATTAATTAATACGTTATGAATGATAAAGTTGGGAATTTGCGCTCAAACTGCATCAGTAGGAATCGGCAAAGGATTCATCGCAGCTTATTGGCACGTTATCATTCAGCTAAAATGAATCACACTCATTGTTTAAAAATATTTTCATGCTCCGATGGCAAATCTGCTGATGTCGGAGGATAGTGCAGAAATTAGGCCCAAACTTACTCAGTGTTCAAAGCAATAATCTGTTAGTTTGAGAAGAAGATTGTTGCAATATGTTGCAGTTTTTTCTTTATAAGAAATTACGCCACGCATATTATTTCAGATATTGAGTTTGCAGATGCCTGCTATCAATTTTGTTTGATTTATGATATATAGTTCTTGGTAGCTAGTTATTTTAACTATATTACCTTAATTGAGTTGATCGGATGAGGATTCGTCTACGTATGCATTGAGTACTTCGGTTAATGATACTGTCACAATAAAACACGGCTACTATCAGACTTATGTTCAGAAAACAAAGAAAACACATAATTTTCAGGTTGTTTTGACAGCCAAGACACCACAATCTTGTTCATTACTCTTAGTCGCAGAATAAGCAGATAGTTGAATTTTCTAATTCACTAAACACTTGATGTCAACATGTAGCAAGCTTTGTTAACGACAGATAATTAATATTTTCATGAAATTTTTTACTTATTTAATGAAGTCAGTGTTTGGAGTA